>JARACY010005384.1:0-22064 GCA_029255725.1 Scrobipalpa atriplicella | reverse complement strand
CGTGTAATTACAGGTATACTATGACGAACTCACGTATACTAAAGTGCGTATAAGTACACACACAAGTATGGCAAAGCGGCAATCGTGAGATAAAAATACTTACTATAGGTAAAGCAGGCTTACCTTTGAAAACTGCAGAAAAAACGTAAGAAGGTAGAATCATATTTTCTACATCAATAGCTCCCCCAGTTTTGTCTTTCTTCCCCGATACAAAGGGTGCTCTCTCGCGATGATCAAGCGCCGTCCCATCAAACTGGAGCACCCTGTAGGGCTCTCGAACGAAGCCTTTTGTTCTTCACACTTCGCTTTTGCCACTCGTTCTTCGGTGGGTTTTTTATTGCTTATTTCCATCTGATCAGCTCGATTCGTTTGAAAATCTTTGGTCAGAAGAAAATAATATTAATAATAATAGGGAAGATGCAATGTTATCCAATATTTTTATTTTTGTTATCATTTTAAAGAATTCCAATAATATTATTCAAATCTTTAAAAGTATAGGGACTGCGGAGTTTAATAAAGGTTTTTTAAAAAAAGGAATGCAATTCGTGCACTGGCCGCAAATAAAATAAATAAATACCTACTTCCGGACGCGCCGGATGTCGTGGTTTTCTTATAATTAGCTCTTTCCGGTACCGTCCGTGGATAATTAATTAAATGTGTACTCGGTTTTACCCTTTTCATACCTCATTAGAGAAACAAGGTTGGTTAAATAGTACTTTGAACAACACTTCATGTGTACGATTTTAATTATTTTAATTATAAAGGATAAAAATACAGGGAGTACCAAGACAGCAGAGATCCCCGTAAACCCGATATACCTAACAGTTTGCACTGCACTCGTCAATCCGCTTGCCAAGCGTGGTGAGTATGGGATAAATTCACCCTATCATCAGCTCATATACGTCTCCACCGAGGGGCACGAGCCTATCCTTAATTGGGGGACAGTGCGGATTAATCGACTTCACACACAATCTTTGAATTTCTTCGTAGGTGTGTGCAGGTCTCCTCACGATGTTTTCTTTCACCGTAAAAGCACCGAATAAACGTACACATGCAATAAACGAATACCGAAAACATGCATAGTGGGATTTGAACCACGACCTCCCAGCACAGGGGGCAGCGGGCATGTCTCAATTAGCGTTATGTCTAAATTCACCCCAATTTGTGCCAATTCATTGATACCTAATATTCCTTCTACTATAATGATGATTGCTTAGCAAGGTGTATGCAAAAAAACTAAATAATCATAAAGTGGAAAGACTATAAAGGTTTTCGGCTGCATTGGTGAGTCAACAATTGGCAACACTAGGTAATTTTAGGTGCTTACTTTGACAGTTGCAAAGTCAACTGTTCATTTTCCATACCATCGCATATTTTTACTTATTTGAATTACCAGATGTGATTTCAAGTACAGGTCTTTGATACTTGCTTGGGTATGCATCAATAAACAAATTCTCACACAAGTGAGTCCAGGGCCAATATCCGGTATTATTAATCTCTGACTGCGTAGCTTGGAGCTATGAATCTCTCTGTTAGATGACGGCTCGCATTGGCCGGGTGCCAGGTTCAAGTCCTGGTAGGATTACCTGCAGTGGTACATACTTAGTGTTGCAGGAATGATTGTCGCAGTCAGAGGACTACATACGTATGTATTATTAAATAGTCTTTCTAACCAATTTTCGGTGACAACTGCGCGGGACTAGTTTTTAGAGCTCAAGTTTTTGCGCAACACACAAGACGTGCACTCTATTCCTTAAGAGCCTTTTCACACCACGGATTTCGTCTGCGCGGACGACGCGGAAAACGCAACTCGTCCGCTCAGCGACCGCAAGGCCTCCGGAAAACGCCAAAATGACTAACGCCGAAACGCGTTGAATACGCGCAGAAAAAACGCGGACGAAACGCGTTCGTAATCCGCGCGTCGTCCCGTCCGCGCGGACGAAAACCGTGGTGTGAAAAGGCTCTAAATCCCTTATTCTGATAGGACAGATTGATTGAAAAGAACAGAGAGAAATCAGGCGCAGGACTGACTTTTTTCATGCCCATCTGACAGCATGGATCATTTACTTTTCGGACAATCTAGTGATCAAACTGCAATGTCCTATTCTTCCTTTTTAAAAGTCGTTGTCCCCCGCCGGGAATCTAACCCGGGACCTCCGGGTTGTAAACCAAAGGCTCAGATCACTAGACTACGGAGGCAGTTATTCACACTTGTAAAGGAAACGGGGTAGGTAGAGCGTCAACGGCTTACCTTGCTTTTGGTAAAAATACAAGTAATTTTTCCTGCATAAGGTCTATTCTTAATGGATATACTTGGATATCGAAATCCGACTAACTGTTCTTCCGACCCACCCTGCCTTCCTTCTTTCTTGCCCTGTTTATTCATCCGAAATATTTTAACGAAAGTAGGAATCCAAACACGAAATTCATATTCTAGTATCCAAACATGTGATTTGTGTGGAAGCCAGTTCAGTTTCACTGTAATGCAAACAAGGTGGGTTATCCATTTGAGTGTTGCCATCTTTCGAAGTGAGAATACCTGAAAATTCCTATAAACAGTCAGTCATAGCAACAGTCAGTGCGATGAGAGCGATTAAAATATAATTTCGTCTATTATTATTATTAGTCGTTGAGGCAGCAATTTCTTGGAGTTTTGCTCCTTTACTTGAGAGTGATATTTTATAATAATGATAGAACGATCAGATTCTAGACAAAGTAGGCTATAAAAAGGATTTGAATTGAATTTATAAATTATTGTATATTTTAATAATGTTACAGATATTTTGTGGTAGGTACCTAATAGTAGTTGTGGCGTGCTTGACGAAATATTTTTGAAGTGAAACTTCTTTAGGCGCATTGAGAGTAAATTTCAAGGTCGGGTGACAGAAATACGACATAGCGGGGGACGGAATTCGAAACGTCAAATATGACAAAGATGTTTCACTTCAACACGTGTGCTCGGCACAGACGCTCTTTTTTCTGTATTAATAGGTTATGCTTCATTAATAAAGTAGTTCGGTATTCAGGTTCTAACTGTTAATAAATCATCCATCTACATTTAATTTACTTGAAAGATGCATACCGTCGTACATTTTAAATCGCTTGATATTCATCTCATGTGGTATTTGCAAATAAACGCGACTTGTTGCCACTATGACAGCCAATGCGATAGAATCTGACGAAGTTGTAAGAAAATTAAAAATCTCCAAATGTTAATATTTTTTATTTGAGTTGGCAGCACTGTCCACAGGGCAGTCGGAAACATTTGTCCGTTGGTTGAAACGATTCCGCACGACCACCCATCCGCAATATTCTAAACACGGATTCTATTTTCGAGATGTCCACGGCAATACTCGTTTTCGTTTTAACGCACAACAATTATTTGGGAATATTCGGGATAAACCTTTTTGTTTTGCGCCGGAAGCCACGTTCGGTTTTGTCATTGAATTATTTGGTAATATTGTTTTGTTTTTAGTTGTTTGTCCAGACTAACCGCGTAGTGTATTCCGGTAGCCATGCAATCAATATTGTAATAGCGCATGATCATTTTGTACCAAAAATAAAGAAAAAATTAAAATACACCGAGATTCATCTGTGATCGCTTCATTCCTGTAAGTGTAACCATAGCCAAAATTTTAGGCTCGTATTCATAAAGCGATCTCAAAATTAAGAGCAATATTGAGTGCGGATTTGACAGGTAATTTTGTACTGGAATGACATTTCTGATACGAACTCAAACTAGCTGTCACTCTTGAGAGCTGATTATTAATACGGGCCTTAGTTCCAACTATAGCTACATGTACCTACAGATAAGTCGGTGGCACAGGGGTGTAAGACAGCCCACTGCGGTTGTGCTGCTGTCTGGCCGCCCGCCAGACGCCGCAGTACTGTCCTTTTGCTTTATTGTAGCAACTGTATAGAGCACTGTGAGATCCGTCCTAAATAAAGAAAAAAAAGTATTTGATAAACTCAAGTACTTATAGCGACGCGTTGTGGCGTGTAAGACAGCCCACTGCGGTTGTGCTGCTGTCTGGCCGCCCGCCAGACGCCGCAGTACTGTCCTTTTGCTTTATTGTAGCAACTGTATAGAGCACTGTGAGATCCGTCCTAAATAAAGAAAAAAAAGTATTTGATAAACTCAAGTACTTATAGCGACGCGTTGTGGCGTGTAAGACAGCCCACTGCGGTTGTGCTGCTGTCTGGCCGCCCGCCAGACGCCGCAGTACTGTCCTTTTGCTTTATTGTAGCAACTGTATAGAGCACTGTGAGATCCGTCCTAAATAAAGAAAAAAAGTATCTGATAAACATGTCTTGTCCAAGTATAGCGACGCGTCGTGGCGTGTAAGACAGCCCACTGCGGTTGTATCCTTTTACACTGGGTGAAAAAAATGTTTAGATCTATGAGGTCACTTTAAATTAAGTGTAAATATTTTATAGGTATGTTCTACCTAAATAAATTGTCAAAATTTTACAAATAAAGGACAGTCATATACCTACATAGTACCTACATGCCAACGTATTTTTTGTCACAGTTAGACCAATTTTCCTTAGGGAAAGCTGCTCAGTGGTCTAGGGTTCTACCTATATCTCACCTTGACTGTGACCACATAATAAGCGATGACACGACTCCGGCCGCACCCTCACTACTCGCGTTTCATTGTCGAGTTGTGCTGCTAATTGAGGACGGGGTTATGCAAAATATGCAACCAGTGAGGATTATCTTTTAAATCATCAGTTTTTTTTCTTTCTGCAAGAAAATGCCATTGAAATAGGCAATGCCTGTTGTACTATATTTGGTTCTAAATTATTTTATTTTTTTATTAAGTTACTTAAGTACAGATTTTTTTAACATATTAAACCCTAATGCCAGGTTTTAAAACCTGCTCTTATCCACATTCATTAACATTTTTACTTTATTGATTTGATTTGAAATTTTGACGGCACCCCAGATACTACATCTCTGAACTGTATTTTGGACATGAATAACAGGTTTTCTTTATTTGGAGGGTATTTTCCATAATAGCGCGATTTTTATTACCCGACTGTCAAGAAGGGTTATGTTTTTCGCGCGTATCTTATACTACGTACCTCCAAAACGGCTGGATGGATTTCGATAATTTCCAAAATTATCGTTTGATTGGTCTTACTCACCCAAGTGTTCTTAGGTGGGTGTGATTTTTAAAAAATCAATATGGCGGATTTTTGGCGCCAAATTGCAAGTTTTCAATTATTTTTTTTCAACTGTACGTATGTAGGTAGGTCTAGCGCCTTCTGCATCCAGCAGCTTCCCGCGACCTTCACCAGATCGTCGGTCCACCTTGCGGGAGGCCTGCCTATGCTGCGTCTACCGTGCCGAGGCAGCCACTCCAGGACTTTCCTGCCCCAGCGGGAGTCGGTCCTGCAAGCAATGTGCCCTGCCCACTGCCACTTAAGTTACGCAATTCTTCGAGTTATGTCGGCGACCTCGGTTCTCCTCCCGATATTAGAACCTTTTTTAAGATTACTAATTCTATCTCTTTTGTTTCATATTGCTATCCTTGTCTTTTCACAAAATGGCTTTCGGTCATAACGTATTTTTTGTATTGTGCTGAAAAAATATAAGTTTATTTAAAGTTACAAGTTCTTTTATTAATATTTAGCACATGCAAGTTTACTCAGCCCCGCCAGAGCCCAATTATTAACATTTGGTCCTCCCTTTGAGTGACCTTGAGCCTTCTTATGAGGCCCATTGTGAGTGGCCAGGTTTCGGTTCCGTAGGTCATCACTGGCAACACGCACTGATCCCAGGTCTTGAGACAATTGCGGTAGTGGTTGGGATGAGAAGATGTTACGTAGCTTCCCGAACGCTGCCCAGCCGAGTTGGATTCGACGATCGACCTCCTTCTGAAAGTTGGACCTACCCAACTGGACTATTTGGACTATTTGTCCCAGGTAGACAAACTCGTCGCTGCACCTGTCCTCTGGACCTCAGAGTAGACTACCCGTGTTATTATACATCATCTAGGAGCTGCTATTATTGTTGTTATTTCAAAATATCTGCCTACTAGCGCCCTCTCATGTATGGAATGTGTAGGTACTGTGTTTTGAACAATTGTCAGTTTCCAACTGAGGTTTCCAACCATTATTCAATCGAGACGCGTCGTTTTCTGTCTTTTCCATAATAAAGTGGGTTATGTTATAAAAATAAAAGACCGATGATAATGGGCATACCTTGGAATAATTTATAAACATGTTTCAGTAACATTAAGTCACTGTTGGAGAGGCCGCGAAAAATTATGCATATATAACCATCGATCCTATTACCAAGTGCATCAACCTACTATCACAGTGCTGTCGCAAGCGCCACGGTGTTCAGAACACACTTCTTGTTAGCGTGATCAAAAAAAGGTGTTCTTTGTTCACTACGCCTTTCAATAAATTATATATTTTGTGGCATAGAAAAAGTTGCAATGGAAATTGTGACGATGAAAGAAATCCTAAAAATTCTCTTCTTCATTTTATACTTGTGTGTAATAAAGCTGAAATCAACCATCTACGGTAAGTAAGCTAGAATAATAATTATACTACAGTGGGGGGCGTAAGGAATGGTGAAAGGTGGACTGAATACTTATCTGGCAAAAATCGCAGGAAGTTGCTCTTTTTAGGGTTCCTTACCTCAAAAGGAAAAAAGAAACCCTTATAAGATCACTCGGTTGTCCGTCTGTCTGTCTGTCAATACCCTTTTTCTCAGGAATACGTGAAGGTATCATGTTAAAATTTATACTGAAAATCTAGGCTCCTTTGAAGCTGTAAAAGAATCATCCTTCTAAGACCTCGCAATCAAAAGATATGAACATTTGTTTGATAATTTGCAAGGGAACCGAAAACTTAAAGTACACTTTTTTTGTGATGTACTAAGGGTCGTATTTATAATCAGCTCTCAAGAGTGACAGTGAATTTGAGTTTGTATCAGAAATGTCATGTCAGTACAAAACAACCTGTCAAATCCAAACTTAATATTCTTCTTAAACTTGAGATCGCTTTATAACTATTTAACTAATTAATTAATCTTTAATTTCAATAGTTTTATTATTAACTTTGATTGTTGCATGTATCTGTGAAATCTATTGTTAAAATTTAATGTGGGTTCCAAGTTGCCTTAATAAACAACATTTTAATTTTTTTATTTTTTATTTATAAATACAAGCCTAAACTAATCAAACAAACGTTCGTATCTTTTGATTGCGAGGACTTATAAGTTTGTTTCTTTTACAGCTTCAAGGGACACTGGGTTTGAGTATTCAGTATTTTCAACTTGATACTGTCACGCGTTCCTGAGAAAAAGGGTTGTGACAGACAGACAGACGGACGGACAACCGAGTGATCCTATAAGGGACATGGCAAATAGGAAGCGGTGCGGCGCCGTTGCGTCGTTTTTTATAGAAACTTCAAATCAAGCTGCGCTGCGCAGACATAAATTACATACAAAATTGACGATTCGCCTCGCCGCACCGCTTTCTATTTGCTATGCCCCTAAGGGTTCCTTAATTTTTTCCTTTTGAGGTACAAAACCCTAAAAAGAACATTGAACCCTAAAAGGAAATTGCAGATGAGGAGAGCGTTTTGTTTTGAGAAGACTATTTTTTAACAAAGTAACTCAAATCAAACAACTTTTTAGTTGTTCTGTCCAAAAGATCAACTTTCAAGAATAACATTTATTATATTCCAGAAGTTTCAGATCAAGACGATTTTCTTATAAACACACCGGGATGTGTAATACCAAATTATATGAAAACAAACTATCTAGATGGCACTGAAAAAATGACATGGTTCTACCCTGGAGATAAGTGTGGACAGCGCCTGATCCACGTAGATAATACTTATGAAGGACAATTCACTATACGAATGAATTTGAGCGGTTTTGAAGCAATTCATTGTAAAAACCCTATTTGTGAGAGCAGGTTCCAAGACACAAATTACGGAAACAACAGTAAGTAGTAATTTATACTTTATACTTGCGATTGTCGGCACTTGGTGAAACTCCATTATGATGGTTAAAAAATATAAAAATAATCAATACGAAAATGTTGTTCGTCTCAAATATAAGGCTTGTTCTATTTTTTTATTTTTTAGATTAATGATAAATTTAAGCAATAATTTGGTCATCCTCGGGTTTTTGAAAATCAAAACCCTGATTTTATGATTAAACTGCGACATAACGATAAAATTCAACACAAAATTATATGCAAGCAATCCAATAATAATAACGGGTTAAAAAAAACAAGTGAATCATCGCTTTTTTTTTCTTCAAAACGTTCATTTCATGTTAATAATTAAATACCTAAGTTTGGAAGTGAATATTTTAGTCCGTACCGTAGTAGCTCAGTAAGCATTATTCAATAGTCCATAATATAATATTGTTCAACACTATTCGTTTCAGAAATATCTGCAATTCACCACTTCAGACGCGACACCGTTTTACGAACCGAAAAGGACATATGGATTTCAATTTCATGTCGAATTAAAAATCGCACCTGCTATACCGATCACTTTGCAGTATTGAAGAAGATCCGGACACACCAAGATACTAAGGAAAAAGGTATAAAATTACAATCCATAAATTCAATATCGATAGTCATGACATGTCGCTAGTGTAGTTTATATAGGTAGATGCATTCATAAAAATAAGCAATAAAACGAACCAAACACGTGTCTTTTATAATCATTTGTATTAGCCTAAATACAAAATTGTAATATCCTAACTTCAAAATTGACAGAGTTTTATACAAACTTTCATCCCCTGTATGAAAAAAAAAATTATAAAAGAAACCTGCTGTTCAAATTTCATGATTCTAGCTTTAGTAGTTAAGGCTCCGCGTTGATGATTTGGAAAAATTGCTTATTTTTGACTGACTGTATCTCGGCAAATAATGGACGTAGAGAGCTCTAGTTTGATATATTGTTTATTTATATGTCGCTAGTGTAGTTTACAGATGAACTCACAAAAAAGAGACAAAATACATGTAAGTATGCGTGCATGCGCGTGATTCGTTCCGTTTGACGTCGCTTGATTTTCCGGCGCTAAGATTGGCTACATGCAAACGGTGCATTATCGTCTTTCTAACCTTTTTTCTTATTCTATGATATCCTTCCAGAAAATACCAAAAGTAAAGCCATTTCATGGAATGTTTTGATTATTGGTTTGGATACGATGTCTAGAGGCAGGATGCATCACACTATGCCCCATTTACGAGATTATCTAAATCAAACAGGGTGGTTGGACTACCGTGGTTATAATAAGGTATGTCGTTAAAATGTAATATTGTTCCTATCGAGTGGGTTTTTCAAGTCAAACAACGACCCCATGAACCCTGGTGTCAGAGTTTTCAAACCGCCTAGTAGCACAGCTATTAGGCTTCTGATCTGATTTCGTTTGTGTATTAAAGAACAGCGACCGGGACCTACGGCTTGACGTGCCCTCTGAAGCACGGAATCGTTTTTTTTTTCAGACCATAAGGTTATTCAGCCTGCATTGTCCTAACCAAACTTGACAAATTTCAACTTTGTATTCCCTCCTGGGAATCGAACCCAGGATCTCCGTTCGTCCGCAGGATGCCCAACCACTAGTCTTTTTAGTATGTTAATAAAGGCACCTCACACCCTAACACCACAGTCAAAAAAAAAAACCTCCTTATGTATTATTTTTGTTGTTTTGTTTTCATTGGTTGAGCTTTATAGGCCAGTGAAAATGAACAATCAGGAAAGAAAACGTCAGAAAATGCGCATGTATCTACGATTCTTTCATATTTTGTTTCATATGTACCCCTAATTCTATACCGAGATTTGCAACCCTGAAAACCGTGTGCTACTTCCCGTGATAAAAAAAAAACATTGTTACTTTAAGGAAGCGTTTTTAGGATTTATTTTTTCTACCTTTATTAATATTACTTAATTTCTAACATAACATAACAACAGATTCTTTTTATATCGTAGTAAGAAAGAATTTTTAGATTTTTTCACCCCTAAGGGTTAAAGGTTTGTATGAAACTGTGTAAATTTTGAAGTTAGGATCTTCCAATTCTGTATTTAGGCTAATGATTAGGAAATAATAGATAGATACGTGTTTTAACTTCCTTAAACTTTATATATTTTTTTTGTCACGGGTTTTCAGGGTTGTAAAATTCGGTCTTAACTACTCCTCTTCTTCTTCTTAAATTAAAGTGCTGGGCACTTGTCGGTGGAGTAATCGCCAGCTTTATCTGTCTTCTGCCAACGATTTCACTTCCTGATACGACTTGACATTCGCCTTCTCTTTAATTTGGTCAAAGTAACTGCATCTCGGTATTCCCCTTCCTCTTTTGCCTTCTAATTTCCCTTCTATGATGTTTTTCAAGAATTTGTCATGTCGTATCACGTGGCCTATCATTCTTCCTCTTCAGTTTTCTATTAACTAAGTACTCTTAGTGGTAAAAAAAAATATATGAAAGAGGGAAGCCGACGAGCAGGCGGGAAAGCAGCTTTATAGAAAAAAACGTGGTTACGTGCGCGTTTCTGATAATCGGTAAACATTTTGACTGGCCTATAAGGACGGTAATTGTAACAATTTTATTAGATGAAACTTATCGTTCACATCATAACTAAATTATACATTTTAGGTTGAACATCACACCGATCAAAACCTAAAGGCTTTAATAACAGGACAGTATGCTACACCGCATACAGGTCGATACCTATTCACAAAATTTACTAAAGCGGGCTACATTACTGCCCATGGAGAAGACGATTGTGATATAACATTGGGAGGTTATACAAAAACTCATCATAAATTCAAAATGTTACCCTCATCATCATCATCGTGGTGTGTCGGAAAGAAAGATGTACAAGGGCAAATCCTAGACTACGCTTCGCAATTCGTGAAGGCGTATAAGGAAGACAAGTTTTTTGGACTGTTCTGGTCATTGCGAGCTACCCATGGTATTGGTGAGGGCAAAAACCATGGTCGTATGACCCACCCGGGCAACGTGCAAGGTACATTGATAAACTTCTTCGAAAATTTAAAAGCGGAAGGTATTCTTGATAACACATTTGTATTCTTTCTCGGAGACCATGGCATTACCTACGGTGAAGTAACGTACTCCCGAGAAAAGTTGTACTTCGATAACAGACTACCTATGTTTTATCTATGGGTCCCTGAGCAGTTCCAGCACATTTATAGTGAATACTACTACAATCTTCAAAGGAATCAATACCGGCTCACATGTCATTTTGATGTATACGCAACAATAGGCCGAATCTTAAAGCTTTCTAATCCTAAAAATGAGATCATACTTCCTATAGCTTGTCCGAAGTGTAAAAGTTTAATGTACCAGGTGTCTACAGAAAGAGAGTGTGCTGATATGAATATATCACAAGAATGGTGTACTTGCCACAACATGAAAAACGCTAAAGACGACGAAGAGGCTTATCAAAGCGTGATAACAACTCTAACTTACCTTAATAAAGAACTGTTCTTAGCAAATATGAAACGCACGATCATAAACGGCTACTGTTCGCTATTTCAAATTCGTGAGATTCTGAGAAGTCACTCTTACGACCATGGAAATAAAACATATTTTGTCACGTCTGCAAGGTTGAAACCAGGAGATGTAGTGATTGAAACGGTTGTAGAGATGTCTAATAGATCATTTAAAATTATTGGCTTCAAGGCACTAAGTAGAATGGCCAAGGAAGGATGTCAAAAGTATCCGCATCCAATATTAACGTTCTGTGTTTGTACGGGTAAATTTAAGCTAAGGAAAGATTTTAGTTTCATGAACTGAGCAACCCATATATATATGTAGGTATTTATTTATATCTGTTTATATTTATGTAATAGGTTTACATTATTTAAGTATTTAGTAGTAGTAATTATTAGTACCTAATATATATTTAATTTTGTGCACGTTTTATCCGCGTATCATTAAAAATAATCACTTCTGTAGGTCTGCTGTAAGAAATTTCTTATTAGAAATAAGCAGTGCCTGTTGTGTCCTTGTTTTTATGTCCTGTTTTTATGTAATTTCTTGTGTACAATAAATTGTTAAATAAATAAATAAACCCCTATCAGTTTGCAAATACAAATACAAGTCCGCGAAATGGTTTTTGTAAAACGCTCAATGGCCGAAATGAAAGGACATTTCGGGGATTGCGCGTTTTGAATTTGCCAACCCGCGAAGTGTGCCTTTATTCCGACCAATGGGCGATTTCGGGGATTGTGCGTAACATAATATATTTCCGATCCAAGAACTATTATTAATCCAAGAAATATAATACGTAAAATGATTCAAAGGTCTTATTAAAACTTATTTTATTTAGACATAAAGTTTTTCTTCGTCTCTAGAGACTCTAGACTAGACCATCATCAAAATTATGTATATTTGCTAAGTGATCAAGTTACACGAAAAAACTTAGGCCCGTATTTATAATCAGCTCCCAAGAGTGACAGCGAGTTTAAGTCCGTATCAGAAATGTAATTTCAGTGCAAAACGAGCTGTCAAATCCATACTTAAACCATTAACGCATACGAGTCCAAATATGACCACCCATTTTTGATAGTTTATTTTTGTTTAGTTACCTTTGCTGAGTGAAAATAACTGATAAAAAAATTGTGGTCATATTTGTACTCGTATGCCGTAAAGGGTATATTGCTCTCAATCTTGAGATCGCTTTATAAATACGAGCCTTAGCCCAACAAATAATTTCAAAATTCCTGCTTAACGTGAATTATATAAAGTGGCATTAATAACAGTACTGACTGGCACCTGTCATATTAACATGGAAATGTAAAATGTTACGTCGGACATTTTTAACTCAACGTGCCCCGAATAGGGTTACAAAATTAACCCAAATTCGGGGAAATTTTTGACAGTAACAAATTTAGAGAGAGGAAGGATATCAGGATATAAATTTTGAAGAGAGAAAGCTGATGAAATAGACCTTGTTTAATTAATGGTGCTCTGTACCATAAATGCGCATATTATTTTAATTTATTTCTAGTTTTTTTAATGAAAATAATTTTTAAAATCGGGTATAACGGGTAACTTCCTGCAATAAGACAGCGGTATTATTTACCCAACGAAACTGAACAACTTTTTTTTTTATCAAAAATATATTTTTTGTTTTTTTCTAAAAGAATTTATTACTCTGTTTCCTTGACTATGATATGAGTTTAAGTTAAGGGGCGAAAAGTGGTGCGACCGTGGCGCCATCAGTTTGAAATGAATTGTGCCTGAAATACAAACATTTTCATGAATATTTTACGTTTAGCAACAATTGCAACTAATTCTCCATTTTTTAATCCATAATACAATAATTCACACTAGGCATAAAAACTTTGTATTGCAAATGTGCTAAAAGTTCTTCAAAGTGGCCACTTTTAGCACATTTGCAATACATAATCTTTAATGCTTAGTGTGAATTATTGTATTATGGATTATAAAATGGACCCTTAGTTGCAATTGTTGCCAAACGTAAAATATTCATGATTTTTTTTGTATTTCGGGCACAATTAATTTCAAATTGATGGCGCCACGGTCGCAGCTCTTTTCACCCCTTAATTTAGGCTCGTATTTATAAAGCGATCTCAAGATTGAGAGCAATATTAAGTATGGATTTTACAGGTAATTTTGTACTGGAATAAGATTTCTGATACGGACTCAAACTTGCTGTCAGTCTCAAGTACTGATCATAAATACGGGCCTTAGTAACCTAGGCCCGTATTTATAATCAGCTCTCAAGAGTGACAGCGAATTTGAGTTTGTATCAGAAATGTCATTTCGGTACAAAACAACCTGTTAAATCCAAACTTAATATTCTTCTTAAACTTGCGATCGCTTTATAAATACGAGCCCTGGTTCAAGTTTTTTTTGTTTTGGTGACTGAGATCAGTTTGCAGGAAAAGTACTGAAAACGTGTTTACGTCAAACTTTCTACGTAAGTAGTGTTTTGGATTAACTAGATATGGGTAATCTTATTATTTTTATGGATAAATGGATGAATAAAAAATCACTTATAATGTCCTAAAACAGCTCACGTAGCTACAGTGCAATCCTCAAAGCAACTATAACGTCGCGACTCGCGGGACGCTTCGTCCGAAGCAAAGTTGCCGCGCGCGCTGTGAATTCAAGATGAGAAGCGTTTGAACTGGTTCGAACCGGGTTTCAGAGGATTTTGTAAAACCAATAAGATCGTCGGTAAACTGTTGCATAAGCGTATATTTGTCTGACTAGTGATTAATTGGCATAGGCGGTGCGCTTCATTTCAATGATGCTGTCCATTTATGCAGGCAGAAAATTTTCTCAAGAAAAATAGGCTGAAATAATGAAAAAGAAAAATGCTAGATGTAAAATCCAAACAATTTTTTTTGAACAAGATACTAATTTTAATTGCTCAATATTTATAAATATGATGACCTATGATTTTTATAACAATATGGTATAATGTACCTAACAAATAGGTAATTTTTATATGCATTCAAAATATTATCCGTACCTATCTGAACTTATTTACAAAAAATATCGAAAATTATAATAACAACAGTGAAAACAGAAATTAAATTGATCAAGAAATCACCATAATATACGATCATAAAGCTAATCTATCTATCTCTCTCTTCGAAATGAAATTTTATATGGAAGTAGTATGGCGCTCGTGTAATTGTGACGTCACAAACGTCGGACCTTTCTTTTTAACCAGCCACTTTAAAAGCATTATAATATAACTCGTAAACTATAATGAGTATTCTGTGTTTATTTTTGTATGGTGACAACAATTCTTAGTGATAATTAAAAAAAATTCATGCATATCCATTTCTCGTTCGTTTCAACCTCGAAAAAACAGTCTAATGCCGATATAAAATGAGTGAGAAAGTATTTTTATACGAATTCTAAAAATCCCATGAATCGCTTAGTTGCGCACAAAAACTCCGTTAAACACTCGACACTCGCAAAAACTTCCAAATGCGCACTATTTACATGAAAATTGTGAAAGAAAATGGCGGCAAAATGAACCGGAAACACGTCAGCGTGACGTCACCACGCGCACACGCTTTGTGCGACCGAACGGGAAAATTGGGAGAGTCAATAAAAAAAAACTGGTGTAGTTACTTTGAAAAATGGACTTTGGTCTAAAATATGTATCTGTTTTTGGAAGTGAAACATTCAAAATTGTATTTCTTTCTCCTTTATCACTCGGGTTATAGTACCTTGTTGGGTCGATCAATTTAAAATTATAGAGTCCTATGTTGTAGTTTATGTAGCGAATTCTATTATAAAGACTTATATTAAGGAATTACTATAATTGTCATAATTAGATAATTGCATTGCCTTTAATAAACTAGGAACAAATATTAACTTCTTCTTTCATCCATATATTATTTATGTAGGTGTGTTAGATTTAAGTATTTATTATAGGTATATAGGTTTAGCCATATTTATAAAGTAATTTTGTTATAATAATATTTTTGCTTTTAAATAATATTGTGGACGTTATATCCGCTTCTCAGCATCAAATCTCACTTCTGTAGGTCTGCTGTAAGAAATTTCTTTATAGAGATAAGCAGTGCCTGTTGTGTCTTGTTTTTCTTTCTTGTTTGTATTTTATGTTCTTTAGTGTTTACAATAAATTGTTAAATAAATAAATAGTAGGAATAGAATCCAAAACCTTTCGGTCGAAAAACCATGAGTTGGACAGGCCACCAGACGACGTGACGTAGGCAGATAACTGATTAAGTAGATTAAATTTTTAAGGCCCGTATTTATAATTAGCTCTTAAGAGTGACAGCCAGTTTGAGTTCGTATCAGAAATGTCATTTCAGTACAAAACGACCTGTCAAATCCATACTTAATATGGATCTCAATCTTGAGATCGCTTTATAAGTACGAGCCTAAGATTTTCTCTAGAATTTATTTTTAGAAAGTACTTACCTACCTAATAAATATTAACATTACGGATTTAATGAGATTTATCTTTGAAAACTCGCTCAACTATCTCTGTCTCATAGTTGTCTGAACATGTTTGCTTACTGGACAGACTTGAATTGTTGTTCTGCTTATATTTAACAAGAATAAATAGGCTTTGTGAACCATGTCAATATTGGAGGAGCCAGTTCTACGAAGGAGGTTAAAAAAGGACTGTCTCCGTGGTCTAGTGGGCTGAGCCATGGGATCTCGATCCGGTGGTCCTAAGTTTGATTCCCAGGGGCTGAAAACAGAGTTGATAAGTATATGTCAATTTATCACTTTGTGAGATATTCCCCAGTTCGGTTAGGACAATGCAGGCTAAATCATCTGATTGTCTGGAAGATAAAAGATTCCTTGCTTTGGAGGGTACGTTAAGCCGTCAGTTCCGGTCACTGTCTTTGATCATGGTCGTCACACAAACCATCTCAGAGGTATTAGCTGTATAATAGGCGGTCTAAAATTTCTTACACCAGAGTTCATCGGATCGATCGACTCTAAACCCACACAACAAGAAGAAGAACTGAAATTATTAACATATCCCCTAAGCCACTTCCATTACGAAACAAAATCTCGTTGAAAACTTAAGCTTTTAGGCAAGACAATATTCGTGCAAGTAATTTAATTTATATAAGGACCAAGGCTGTGCCTAAGATAGCTGTGTCCCCAAAATGTCCCTCGAAGTAATAAAGACAGCACTAACTTAACTACTTGGATAACTTTTAATACGTATGTACATACTATTAACGTACCCAACAAAGTTTCTATAGTGCGCAGCTTGTATAAGTTTATGAAATAAAATATTATGGAATTTTGTTTAGAAATGTTGTTTGTTTGTAGGAAATTATCTCTAGAATATCTCAGAAATAATAGAATACCTAAGTTTCAAAAATTCTTCCAATAACAGTACTAAATTCTAAAATGCTAATAAAGATACGGAATAATTTATTCTGTATAGAAATAGAAAAGTCAGTAGTTACAAAATAATCGTAGACTTTTGCTACAGCGCTACGAAAATGCTACGTCGTAGCACATCTACGGGTTCATTCCAGTGTGGGTATAATTTTTTACACTGAAGAAGGTGATATACATCATCATCAGCCACAACAACCGTCCACTGCTGGACATGAGCCTCCCCGAAATACTTACCACGCTTGGCAGGCGGGTTGGTGAGCGCAGTAGAAATTTTCCATTCACAGGGAACGCTGCTGCCCATTCCCTGGATTTATCCCTTCGTCGCCTTTTACGACAACCGCAGGAAGATATGGGGTGATGCTATTCTAACCCGGCACCACACGGGAAGGTGATGATGATACACTATAAAGAAAAGATTATGCTACTACTAAGGGAGAACTTTCTAGAGAAATATGGAACAGAAATAAAAAATAAACGGAGAATTTGTTTTATTCCAATTTCTATGACAAATACACAATGGAGGTTCCTAAATAAATATGTGGATAGAATAAGGCTTCCAAACCTTATCAAGTTCCAATTGTTGAGTTTTGACTGTAATACACGTGTTCATATGGAAACGTGATGTTTTTCAATCGACGGTAGTTCAAAAGAAAACCATATGTAAATAACCAGGATTTTCATCACCTTGAACATAGAAAATAATAAAAAAACTGTTACAAAGTGAATAAAGTAACGAAGAAAAATGTAAAAGAACACCACAAAATAATGGTAGGGATATTTTTTACTTCCATGCTGGACTGGGAGTGATAGAAACACATAGAATGTGCCAGCTGCATCTCCTCCCGGGCATGCTGTAAAAACCTGCTAAGGGATTCAAGGGTTTCAGTATTGTAATGTAGGCGATGGGCTGACAACCTGTCACTATAATAGCAATATACAGATCTATCTGGAATAACCCTCAAAACTTGTCAGACGTGGCGGAACGACCTGTGTTTAGGTTGTTTACGCTCTGCCTACTTCATTAGGGAAAAAGGCGTGATTATATGTATGTATACATATATTTATGCATGTCAGTATTTTGTGTCGTTGTCTTTTGATGTAGAAAAATACATTACAATGCTGTTGATTCTGTCAGATTCACGTTATATTTCACTATAGGACCCCGAAAACAAACAAAAAGAATTTTAGTTATTGTTGTTGTGGGCAAAATTGATTTATATATTTGTGCTCTAACTAGGCAATACAAGCCACATGGTGTAACCGTTTGTGTCTTCCGATAACCCAGCAATGGCCCAACATGGATCTGAATCGGGCCATAAAATTGTTCAACTTGTCAACTGCATTGTAAAGCTGAAAAAGTTCAGCTCGAGCTTGGTGCACATCAGAATGGCTGTTGTCTATTGCTGGACAAAAGAGTCTTTCAAAGAAAAAATTGTTAGAATTAAGTAGGAACTTGTATGCTACTCTTTTTGAGGATATTTTAGCACTCACAATGCTATTTTTACATAAATATGAAAGAAAGAAAATAATAAATTCGACTCGGGCCACGAACCTCGGGCAGGATTCGAACCTGCGCCTCTGGATTGCCGGTCCATTGCACTACCAACTATGCTACCGAGACTGTGACGGGAGTGACGAAATTAGTAAAGTCTTTCTTTATGTACACGTCATAGAGACGTAGGCGACATCTAGCCGTGTTGTGTAAGAACTACACAGGGCTTGACTAGTCCAAATTACGATTGGAATTCAAGTCAATAATGATATCGTCTTACTTTTTTTCATTTTTGAGGATATTACATTTTTGAATGCTACTCAGTATTAGCAGATCTGCCTGAGAACTCCTTCCGTGGTCTAGTGGTCTGAGCTATGGGCTCACGGCCCGGAGGTCCTGAGTTCGATTTCCGGCAGGGGATAATGATTTTGTGTAGTGTAGTTGTTCTAGTTTGGCTGATCTAATTGTCCAAAAAGTAAGATGATCCATGCTGTCGGATGGGCAAGTAAATAATCGATCCTGGGCCTAATTTCTCCCTGGTCATGACCAGAGAGAAATCAGGTCCAGGATCGACACGTCATTCTGTCCCATCAGAATAAGAGATTGAATTAATAGAGAGTGCGCTTGTGCGTGTTGCGCAAACACTTGGGCACTAAAAACTAGATAAAAGTTTGTGACATTACATGAAAGTAGATATTCTACAAAAGTTTATCATAATAAGCAACAAAATCAAAGAAATGAATAAATATTGGGCGCTTTTCCACTAGACGGCACGTCAACGGCAACGGCGACGGCACGGTACGATCACGTGACAATATCTATGGGAATCGATGACATGCCGTGACGGTGCCGTGCCGGCAAGTGGAAAAGCGTGTCATATAATTTCATTGATTTTCATACATTATCTCACCTACGATATCGTCGACGGTACCGTGCCGTCGCCGTTGCCGTTGATGTGCCGTCTAGTGGAAAAGCGCCCATTAGAAACCAAATATTTATTTCTTCCTACACAATAGCTTATGAAAAGAGGTATTATTTACCTACGTGTTTACTTAAAAAAGAGTAATATATAAAGAAAATATTTCAACAAAGAGCCTTAGTAAAAGCTCCGGGAAAGAGCATGCAAAAAAATCAAAGGGTAGACTTTTTTAAAACATTACCCTTGGGTGCCTGAATAAAAGGGACCGCCGTCGATTTTAAGTGCCTTGAAGGTTTCATAAGAAAATATTATATGGCTTGTAGATGATCGCCGTATGCTTTTTACTAGTTCGGAAGGAGAAAATATTCAAAACAATATGCTTAAAATATTCATGATTGGACGTTGTTGGTTTTGTGTAGTGTAGATAGTCTGATAGCTCTGATAGGTTAGGGTATAGAAATATTACATAGAAATAGTCAAATTAAACTTCAATGGTAGCAATTCGTGGTTGCAAAATACGCGACTTAACTAATATAAGTCCATACCTATCACTTTCTATCATGAGAGAACAGAAAGGGATGGCAATAATTTTAGTTGAGATTTAGTCGGGATGGTTAGGAATCGGGCCCATTGTATTTTTTTATTTACGAGTACCACCTTACTTGATCTGTCATTGATTTTATATGAATGACTTTTTTTATTAGAAGTGTTTGCTCTAAACTTAAGTCTGGGTTAGGAACGACAAAGACAGAGTGGATGATAGGGCCAGCTTGCTATCATCACCAATATATTTGAACAAGTACCAAATCTTCAAACAATGTGAAGTATTATTACTTGAGCGCGGCGGGCGCCATATTAGTACAGAGTACAGAGTCGCTTACATGTGAAGTATGGTAAATAAATAATGTGGATATAATATTCACTTGCGATGTGAGCAGATTCAAAAATCCACCTTTGCGCCTATTTTTAGGTTAAATTATGAAAAGTTTTGTTCATAACTCTAAAGTTCATATACCCTTCCACAGATAATATACACAAAATGGAGTCCCTTGGAGACATTAAGCGACATAAATTTGGTGTCAGGGTTCGTCTGCGAAGTTAGAAAAGCCGCTAATTCAACTGAAGTAGTTTCCTGGGTCGCGTGCTATGTCAAAAAGTTAGCACTAGTGGATGTGATGTGTACTGACTCATGTGAGTTGGATCATTATGAGTCAGCAATGACAAGTTCCTAAGTAACTCGGGTGCATTAAGTAATTTCAGTAAGTTAGCTATTGCAAGATTTAATATGACTCATGTGAGTTAAATCATTACAGTGAGCCAGTTTTTGGTGCCAGGGTTCGTCTGCGAAATTAGAAAACCCGCTAATTCAACTGAAATAGTTTGCACTAGTGATGTAATGTGTGCTTACTCATATGATTTGGATCATTGTGAGTCAGCGATTACTAGTTCCAAAAGTAACTCATGTGAGTTGAGTCATTTCAGTAAGTTAGCTATTGCAATGATTATGTGAGCTAAATAATTTCAGTGAGTCAGTTTTTGGTGTCAGGGTTCGTCTACTAAGTAGTTTTCTGGGTTGCGTGCTAAGTCAAAAAGTTATCAATAGTGATGTGGACGTTGGAGATTCATTGTGACTTATGTGAGTCGCATCACTTGTGAGTAAGTACCACAGATAAAAAAGAACAGGGTTAGTACAAATACTTACAGAAACTTAAAAAAAATCTAAAGCATCAAATACCGGGTGTAAGGGACAGCGTCCCGCAAACTGATAGGGGTTGCTCAGTCAACGATACTGAACACATATCACCAGGATTTTTCTTCAGGAAATGAAAAAAAAATTTTGCTTTTCCATACAAATTTTCTGATCGATGTGGCCATTTTGTATGAAAAAGCAAATTTTTTTTTTCGTTTCCTGAAAAAAAATCCTGGTGGTAGTTGTTCAGTTTCGTTGTCTGAGCAACCCCTATAAGTTTGCGGGACGCTGTCCCTTACACCCCGTATATTTCTTACAAAAAAAAGTGAGATACGTTCTTACTATTGAAACAGTTTTTTTTTCTAGACTGATTTGTTTCACACTATGAAAGATATTGATTATAATTTCTTTCAAAGACGCTACTTTATTTGCAATATAAACAGTCTCTTAACTCACACTCACACCTTAAAAATATATTTTGTGACGCTACTTAGTACCCAGCTACCCAGATTCTTCTCCAGTTTTTTTCCTCTCTTGATCCTTTTTTTTTCATGACTCACTCACACCGAGTTGTCACATCACCAAAAGTTGTCCTGGGAAATCCGGCGGGTTGTACAAATTTCTACGCTCGTTGGCTCTCTATGCGAGCTCAAATGCTCATTTTTTAGTTCGCGGCGAAATTTTTAGTAAGCAGATTATACTTTGCTGTCTCTTTAGCAAAAATATGGCCGCTCACAGTCAGGTTGGAGTTGTAACGATGTTTTGTTGTGAGATTAGAGTAGAATGCAGTATAAAGTCCTTAGTGAGAGCGGTGTTGAGGTTTTTCTAAGGCGGACTTTGTAGTTAAAATTTTTGTTTGGTCAGGTCAAGCCGTATTTTTTAGTCAGTGTTTTTAAAAACCTTTTTTGCGGTGCGCTTGACTCTAGTGTAGGCCAGAGATAACCAAGGGAAGTGAGGGCCGGGAGACTATTTCTTGAGTACGAAGGTTGGGTTTTAACGTAGTTATAGTTAGGATAGATAGGTAATACGAAGTAGACCGGGTCATCTAGCATTTAAATATAATAAAAAATGACG
>JARACY010005383.1:0-22065 GCA_029255725.1 Scrobipalpa atriplicella | reverse complement strand
ACTGACCAATCACAGGAAAAAGGAACACTCAACAGTGGCGCCATTTAGTTCTCAGTTTTTAACCCTATTAAGAAATACCTGCACACATTGACTCTAATGCATAATATAAACTTAAAAATATACGTCTCTGTTAATCTGACTCTGTTTACAAAGAAAAACAACAGTCACCTCCTGCGCGGTACGGCCTCCACTGGATACGTCTCCAAAACAGGACTTATTCGCACTTTAGGTTGGTCTTCTATAGTTGAGGGCTGGTAAAAAATAAAATGTTTAAAAAAAAAAACTTGAACGCACTTGAGACTGGCATCATAGAAAGTGATTGTCAAAAAAAGAAAAATAAATAATGCCCACGTTTCACCACGCTTACCATTTTTAAAAAGAATAATAGATTCTAAATTCAAATTCTATTTATTTTTAAAAGATACGATTGCCCTTTTCTACACCGGAACGAAAACTAATCGAGTAATAGGATCTCAAATCGATACAAAATTAATAAAACTAATTGAGTTTTAATTGCGTACAACTTGATAACTTGGTATTTGAGAATAGATTTTTGGAATTTGCAGAAATAGAAGGCTATTTAGTAATTTTAACTATTATTTATATTTGGTAACATAAATATGTTTTGTAACATATAACATGCATTCCAATCACTATCCCAATGCGTATCAAAAATTTGAGATACTTTAAAAAAATAAAACTTATTTTTTAAGTAGGTATGTTTCCTGTTTTTTTAAAGAAATGTTATTTCATATGCATCAGGTTAACGAACCCCACTTGATCTCAGTAAATACTGAGGAAGTTAAAGAGTAACCACTTGAATTAACACGTATAAGTATTTTTAATGAGTCATTTAACATTCTGAATTAACTGGACCTTTCATGTTTAAATATTTTGCCTTTCAAGTAAGTGTGTGGTATTCCAATTTCATGTTGGTCTTTCTTCCATGCGGAACTGGCATCGATTAAAAACATAGAATGTGCTAACTGCACCTCAAATAAAAATAAATTAACACGGTAAAACCGCGGGCGAAATGCTTCAGTGTGCCATGCCAACTGCATACAAGTTCATAGCTTCCAAAAAACTTATACATAAAATAACAGACATTTTACAATCAATGGGGTTAAAAACTGAAAACTAAATGGCGTCACCGTTGAGTGTTCCTTTTTCCTGTGATTGGTCAGTAATCTGTCAATATCAATATCAATTTCAGTTTTGTGTCTTCTCATTGGTCTCTTTTGGAACACTCAACAGTGGCGCCATCTGCAATTAGCTTTGCGTTTTTATCCCCATTAGTAATAACATAAGAGTCTACTTAATAACTTTTTTTTATTCCAACTAAGCGTAAAGCAACTAAGTAATGCTTAAGGCCGTGTGAAGTTTACATTGGTGGCGATTCTGCTGTATGACACAACTTAACTTATTTTAGTTTGATCCTGTCACTTTCTAAAATTTTAATAAAATAGAGTCAGAAATACAACAGCTGGATTCTGTTGTAGACGCAACTTAACTTATTTTAGTTTGATCCTGTCACTTTCTAAAATTTGAATGAAATAAAGACAGAAATAGGTACAACGTCAAAGTGACGTTACTTGTTAAATAAGGCCCGTATTTATAATCAGCTCTCAAGAGTGACAGCAAGTTTGAGTTCGTATCAGAAATGTCATTTCAGTACAAAACGACCTGTCAAATCCATACTTAATATTGCTCTCACTCTTGAGATCGCTTTATAAATACGGGCCTTAGATGGCATGCTAGATGGTGTAATCTTATTTTGAGCGTTATGCGTCACTTTGACAGAATTATTAGGTATATTAGCTGTTGTAGGTATTTCTGTCTCAATTTTATTCAAATTTTAGCATGTGACAGGACCAAACTTAATTAAGTTAAGTTGTGTCTCCAACGGAATCGGCACCATTGAATAATTAAAATATGAATAAGCAAGTGGGTAAGCAACCTAATGAATAACCATGCACCTTTTAGCAGTGTTTAAATTGATTTGAAGGTCTTAACCTACAGAAAGTTCAGCACACTAACTCCCATTATTAATTGGAAGCGATAGAAAAACTTAGAATGTGTCAGCTGCTTCTCCTCCATGCTGTAGAAGCCAGCAAAGGGATTCGAGGGTTTTAGATAATCATCCGGCGGTAAAAATATCTTAATGACACAATGAACCTTAGTGTCAGTGTTTTTAAACCGCCCCTAGGCCTCTGATATGGTTTGTTTTTCCGGGCCGTCCGAAGTACGGTACATAACCTTTTTTTTAATAGACCTGCTCGCGTTTACTAATATTAAGTTTGTATTGTCCCCACGGAAATCAAAATCATAAACACATGACATCGGAATCGAGGACACCATGGGTCACACCACTAGTGCCCGTATTTATAATCAGCTCTCAAGAGTGACAGCGAGTTTAAGTTCGTATCAGAAACGTCATTTCAGTACAAAATCACCTGTCAAATCCGCACTCAATATTGCTCTCAACCTTGAGATAGCTCTATAAATACGAGCCTAAGACTACGTAGGTGGTAGTACTGTAAGCTATTACCTATATTTGTATTATAAACAAGATTATACTAAATTTTTATTTTCAAATAAATCTATAGGAAGTACAATATAACAATATAAACAGGAAAACAAAGTTTTAAATAAACTTTAACCACTCAACTAATTAACAATTTCACGTCAATCGATTTATAACTAACAGTAATGTAATGTATTCATAATTATATTTTATGACTAGTATTTCATCAAAATTATGTTATACCACTGTCAGATGTTCAAATATCGAACGTAATATTTGTTATTTTTTCTTCCATTTTTGTTATTTACAGAAAATTAAAATACTAACTACTAGTTTCTCAATTGGCAATAGAACTCCAATAAAAATACAAATTTATCAAAATCCACCAAATTGCTAGTTGTTACTTTATTGTAAGTTACAAGAGTTGTATAATTTATTGCTTCAAGTTCATGCACTAAATAACACACGAATTGCTTACAAAATAAAGATTGTTGATAAAACTAGGTGAATCATTTGTAAATAATGGCCTCGATTCGGTAACACTAAGACTTAACTATCCGCTATCCAAGATTCATTAATAATTGTCAGGAATCATAACTTATGTAGTAGTAACTTCTTATGCTCGTAAGTAAAAGGACCCTCTGTAATGCTGTCTCTTTCTATTCGCCCATGACAGTAAATGACAGGTATATGCATGTTTTAGTTAAGTCGTATCGTTACCGAATCGAGCCAATGCATTTTGTATTAAATAGACCCAAATCTTTTGAGGTCGAGGTGTTAAAATGAAGGTTTAGATTTTAGATCTGATCTTATCTAGACTAAGGCCCGTATTTATAATCAGCTCTCAAGAGTGACAGCGAGCTTGAGTTCGTATCAGAAATGTCATTCCAGTACAAAATTACCTGTCAAATCCGCACTCAATATTGCTCTCAATCTTGAGATCGCTTTGTAATACGAGCTTTAACTACGCAGAGTAAACAATACCAGAAATATTTATATAATCTTGAAGACGCAATAAATCGAGAAAGCCGAAATACAAACGGCATAAAATATTACTTCTAAAGAGCCAAAGTAAATCATGAGACCTTATCTATTGAATTAATATGCAAAATACTTTGGTAATTTGGTGCTATTTTCCGGCGGAAATTTTGGAGTGAAAACCAATTTACCGGAAGTGATTTTGTAACAAATTGTAGATAATTTTCATTATTGATGAAACAAAGAGAAACTAGTAGTTGGTGTTGGTGAAATGCTTTAGTTTTAGTTTCTACTGACTGGGTCAAAAACGGCCCAAAATATTAAAAAATAATAATAAAATAATTAATTCGGCCATTTTGTAGCAACATCCAAAAACAGACATGATTAAAAAAACCTCTGTTTAAGTGTTCTATCACTTTTTCAAATGTAATATAATAATATATATGTAAGAGATAAAAAATAAACAAATAAAGTTACGCAAGACGCCTAAAATAAGAGTTTTAGACACCATGGTGCAATATCTCTAAAAATATTCCCCTTTGTTAACGATAAAAAACCATGATATTACCTACTGACAGTGACAGGTATGAACTTAAGGCTCGTATTTATAAAGCTATCTCAAGATTGAGAGCAATATTGAGTGCGGATTTGACAGGTGATTTTGTACTGGAATGACATTTCTGATACGGACTCAAATTCGCTGTCACTCTTGAGAGCTGATTATAAATACGGGCCTTAATAATCACAACTTGCTCAAGTTGACAAGATTAGTCATGATCATGATTCATGAACTAGGTAATAACTTACTGCACAACATGGTAAGAAAGCCATAAAGGCATATTCCAATTGGCGTTTTTCCACTAGACGGCGCGGCGCGGCAACGGCACTGTATCGTTGACAGTGCTGCCGATTCGGTTACAGAACCAATTGTGGAAGAGATAATGTATGAAAATCAATTAAATTTTATGGCAAGCTTTTCCACTTGACAACGGCACAGCATTGATTCCCACCGATTGTCGTAGGCCTGCCAAACTGCATGTGTTTTGTATTTGTACGAAACATGAGTGTGTGTGTGTGCGGTCAGATTGGAACTAGTTGGACGTTATCGTCGAAGATATTACCGTCCTAGTTGAAAAACAGAGCCAAGGTATCGTGACGGTATCGTTTTTTTTTTTTTTTTTTTAAGGAAAACCAACAGCTTATCATATTACTTAAAATCTAATAGAAATTGACAGCCAATTACAGGTTTTCACTGATGCAATGTTTTCATACCGTTGCCGTGCCGTTGCCGTACCGTCTAATGGAAAAGGCATGAAACCAAGTATTTACTATAACCTTGGTTAAGCAAACCGGTCAACTAGTCTGCCTTAACATCGCTTAGCTAAGCTGTTGCACCGGAAACTCCTTATTAAGGCTCGTATTTATAAAGCGATCTCAAGATTGAGAGCAATATTAAGTTTGGATTTGACAGGTCGTTTTGTACTGAAATGACATTTCTGATACAAACTCAAATTCGCTGTCACTCTTGAGAGCTGATTATAAATACGACCCTAAGAGTCCCGTATAATATTATGATTGTCAAGTTCGTTTTTGTTTTCTGTGTCATAGGTGGGTATATTGTACGTAAACAAAGAGTTTGAGAGACATTGGCCTGAATGTCAGTCTGACCAAAAGTAGCCACTTTTAGCAAGACTGACATTCAAAGCTTGCTGGAGTATAAAACGCAAAAGACTGATGGATTACTAAATGAATAATTACTTCCGATTTTCGCAAAACCTAAAATATTTTAAATTGCATTTTTGTGCGATTTTCGCAAATTTTTGGCGTGTCCATGGACGTAACTTATTTGAACTCTATGTCAATGGCGTTACGTTCGATATTTGAATAGCTCGAAATCAACTTGCTTATCTGACAAGCCTTAAATTGACTTATCAACCGGGAATCACACCCACGACCTGGCTCTGACCATTAGACCGCGGAGGCAGTTAAGCTTCCTCCACTGAATTGTACTCTACACTGCGGTATGCTCAGGTAGAAAACCAGATTTTATCCCTCCCAGTCCAGCACGCCAGTTTAATCAAGTAATAACAATGACACATGATTACTTTCAGCTCACTGGCTCTTTGCTGATATAAATATCATTAATCGAAGGTCATTTCATTGTATTGTCTGCAAATTACTGGTAGGTATGGTCATCCATGTTTCCGCGTTGGGCAATCGTTTGTTTACCATTCATTTGCATTTCATTGTTTCGGAGAGCACATTGTCACTTTTCTTGAGACTTTTTCGCTTTATATCAACCGATTTTAATTAAAACTAGACACTTTTGATAGTAGGTATATTTTTCAGAAGAAGACTGATCAAGACATGATTTTTTTGTTTTTTTACCCAAGAAATCTGTACAAATCACAAATCTGTTGATCGAAAATTTCGCTGTAAATACTTTGTGTCAGCGGCTGGAGTCATTTTGAGAATAAAATAACTATAGTTCTTTAAAAAGAACATAAACATTTTGTAAAAACTTTTCTTCAAAAAAATCATTAACATTACCTATGTATAATGTAGGAAGTTGTGACACCGTAGGTACCGATCGGTCGGCCTGCTGACAATGAACTTTCGGTGTGAAAGATGCCCCGTGGCCTTGACACGGTTCGCTAAATGCATGCGCAAGAGCAAGAGTAAGTTGGTACGATACTTAGATGTGGTTCTGCAGATATTTTGTTGGTATTTCTTTTTTTTAAGGATTTTGTTTTTTTTTAATATATTTTGATAGGCAATTAATTGCCATCCATCTCACTCGATGGGATGGGAAGTGATGTTGCAGACTATGATGGAGCATAATTACCTAGTGCCTGTTCATTCCCGCTCTGAAAACAGATCCGCAGGTCTGGAGTTACTTATCTGCTTATTTAACTTTGATCTTCTGTTTAATTAAATTATTAATAATTTACTTCCATGCTGGACTGGGAGTGATAGAAAAACATAGAATGTACCAGCCTATTTATATCTGTGCTATACCTAATCATAAAATATTGGCGTCAATTCTCGCGAAATAATTTAATTCTAATTCTTAGTAGCGCTGTCACTTTCTTAACATTGACATAAGAACAGGATAGCAAATAAAGATATGTTTTTGACATTCTTCATTTATCTTAACATATATGTTTGAATTGTGTACAATAATGGCACTAATAAGATGAAATAAAAATGATAATATTATCTATTTTGTTTAGAAAAGAAATAACAACGGATCCCTAAGGAAAACATATAATCTGCATATCCACAGCGATTTGTAAACTAATATGCTGGCCACACTGCAAACAGGTAACGTCAGCAAAAATGGCTGCCAATTACGTGCAATAGTGCATTTATTATGGGATCAAACGAAGGTTAGTCTGACATGTAAACAAATAATGAAAGCCCGTATTTATAATCAGCTCTCAAGAGTGACAGCGAATTTGAGTTCGTATCAGAAATGTCATTTCAGTACAAAACGATCTGTCAAATCCATACTTAATATTGCTCTCAATCTTAAGAGCGCTTTATAAATACGAGCCCTAAGTACATACCCGTATTTACTATTTAGTCAATAAACAAGGAAGTTTAGCACAGTATAATGTAAATACGTCCGCACAGATTGAAGCGCTCGTTGTCGTCAAATGGTTAGTGCTTATTCAACCATCGCCGTGGCAGGCCATGGATGGGTGACCGGTAGAGGTATAACAACTCGAGCGTTTCCGTGCTTTGGAAGGCACGTTAAGCCGTAGATATTAGTCGTTAAGCCATGTCAGAGGCCATTGCTAGGCATCGGCGGCTTGAAAACTCTGACAGCTGGGTTGGCCACTAACCTGGCAAAAGCCTAATCTAGTAAGTAAGTAAGTAAGTAAGTAAAAACACTTTATTGTACACAAAACACAAAAAATACAAAAATAATCTTAAATTAATGGGCACAAAGGCGGTCTTATCGCTAGAAGCGATCTCTTCCAGACAACCTTTGGGTAGAGGATTTGGGTGGAAGATTCCCTTCTGGGTTGCGGAGGTCAGATGGCAGTCGCTCTGAGTAAAAACCAGTACCCTCGTTCAATCCCCTAGATTAGGTAGCCGACTCCGTAAGATACGGGATAAAGCTAGGGAGATGATGAGATTGAACACTATACGGGGTGTAAGGGACAGCGTCCCGCAAACTTATAGGGGTACAAATCGTCGATTTTCAAACCTAGAATTTGAATTAAATCTTTTCTTTTTCATGCCAACGCAATGAAACGTAATAAACAAAAAATGCATGTGCAGCAAATTAACGCACGTTTTAGCATTGAAAAGGTTAAAGAACGTGTTGGTATGATTCTCTTAAACAATTGTTATAAAATAAATCACAAGATAATAATTCCTTGTAGCTAATAATAATAAGGTATTGTTTATGAGCACTGAATCCGAAGGTCGTGAGTACAATTCCTAATAGATTTCAATCTTACGGTATTGCCTGTAGCAAGTAAAAAATATCTGTAAAAGATTATTTCGATACGACATTTAGTTACCGAGATATTAATTTTTTTATGAGCGCATGGTCTGATGGCCGCCCGGTGACCGGCTGGTCCACTCGTTTTGTACTGCGCGCGGGAAATGTGACGTCACGCGCGTCCTCGCTGTTACTTAGCAAAATAGGACATACAACGTCAGGGGCGCGATATTTAGACGAAATTCAAATGAATATGAAAGAAAGAAAATAATAAATTCGACTCGGGCCACGAACCTCGGGCAGGATTCGAACCTGCGCCTCTGGATTGCCGGTCCATTGCACTACCAACTATGCTACCGTGACTGTGACGGGAGTGACGAAATTAGTATAGTCTTTCTTTATGTACACGTCATAGAGACGTTGGCGACATCTAGCCGTGTTGTGTAAGAACTACACAGGGCTTGACTAGTCCAAATTACGATTGGAATTCAAGTCAATAATGATATCGTCTTACTTTTTACATTTTTGAGGATATTTTAGCACTCACAATGCTATTTTCTTTCTTTCATATTTATATGAAATAAAAATAGCATTGTGAGTGCTAAAATATCCTCAGAAATTCAAATGGTTGTAAAATCATAACTTCTGGAGATTTTGAAATGAAACAAAAACTAGTGTATTTTTATACCTATAAGCTCTACTGTGACAGTACTCTCAAGCTGATTTGCGTACCCTTTCACTATTCTCATTACAATGATTACGCGTTTCGGAGGCCACGTTAAACCTTCAGTTCTGTTTGACTGTGTTTCGGTCGTTTCTTCTGAATGTGGGTGGGCGTCAAACCATGGCAGAGGACAGGTATGATTAAGGCCCGTATTGATAAATTGCTCTTAAGTGTGACAGCGAGTTTGAGTTCGTATCAGAAATGTCATTTCAGTACAAAACGACCTGTCAAATCCATACTCAATATTGATCTCAATCTTGAGATCGCTTTATAAATACGAGCCTCAAGCTGATTTGCGTACCCTTTCACTATTCTCATTACAATGATTACGCGTTTCGGAGGCCACGTTAAATCTTCAGTTCTGTTTGACTGTGTTTCGGTCGTTTCTCTGAATGTGGGTGGGCGTCAAACCATGGCAGAAGACAGGTGATTTAGGCCCGTATTTATAATCAGCTCTCAAGAGTCACAGCGAGTTTGAGTCCGTATCAGAAATGTCATTTCAGTACAAAACGACCTGTCAAATCCATACTCAATATTGCTCTCAATCTTGAGATCGCTTTATAAATACGAGCCTCAAGTTGATTTGCGTACCCTTTCACTATTCTCAATACAATGATTACGCATTTCGGAGGCCACGTTAAACCTTCAGTTCTGTTTGACTGTGTTTCGGTCGTTTTTTCTGAATGTAGGTGGGCGTCAAACCATGGCAGAAGACAGGTGATTTAAAAATGTGGTTGGAAAAACCCATCTTCCTAAATCGCTACATCAAAGTAACCGCGTTGATTATCCAAGCGTGTGTTTTTCTCAAGGTCCAACAGGGCCCTGATTCTCCTATTTTGACACTGACAGAAAATTAATAAATAGGAAGCTTATGGCTATTGGCGACAAAACGTTGTATGTAAAGAGTACATTGAACGATTTGTTCCAAAAGAAAAACTAAAGTGTTTAAAAACTGAAAGAGACAGTATAAACGATTAGATTCGAATTTTAACCAGAATATGGCCATAATATACGAGATTGTTTTGTATTTTCAAGAATCGCGTAAGAATCTTCCTACACTGCTGGCTCTATACATCGCGAATATAAATTTTGTAACAAAAAGTGGAATGTACTACGCGCAAAATTCGGCGGATAGCCATAAGGCGCACAATTCTTAAAAATCTGTCGCTGTCATAATAGCAGAATCAGGGCCCTGATTGGTACCTCAACCGATTATCTTGTTAAATTAATAACTGTTGTATTAGCATACTTAGAGGTCGGAAACCATGGCCAAAAGTAAACAACAACAACTATTATTTCCCTATTATGGTATTTTACACCCACAATAACAACTAAATGAACAATTTAATAGTTTTTAGGGTTCCGTACCTCAAAAGGAAAAAAGTTATAGGATCACTCGGTTGTCCGTCTGTCTTGTCTGTCTGTCTGTCCGTCCGTCTGTCAAGACCCTTTTTCTCAGAAATTATTGAATGTATCAAGTTGAAATTGGTACGGAAGCCTCGGTGAGCGAGTCCGACTCGCACCTGAGCGGTTTTTTTTATATTAAGGGTTCCACACATACTATCTGAATTACAGGGCAGTGGCACAGTGTATAAAAATGATTTTAAATGCCTTTTTATAAGCAAATTTTTTAAATCTTTTTGGGACTTTATGGGACCAATATATATTTACTAAATACCTTGTCCCGAGATAATGAATTCCAAATTACCCTTTAAGGGACCAATATATATTGGACTTTGTAATTATAATAAAAAGAAACAGTATATATTGGTACTTTATATTATGGTAACTTGACTTGCTGGCTACTATTGACCGGCAGTGCGGCTCGAATCGGAATGCTACCTTAACCTGACTTTCTGGCTACTATTGATGGCCAATCACATGTTGACGGATTGCAAAAAACCAGTTATTTTTTAATGAAAGTCCATCTTGACTATATTCGGCTATTCTATGTCAATGTCAAATCGTTCAACCTGGCATGGTCGTGTAATATAATTGTTGAGTAATAAACTAATAACTTATTTTTTTTTTAAAACATATTTTTTTCACTGGCGAAATTTATAAGTAAATTACAGAGTTGGTTGGTTAATTAATGGGTACCATTTTGACTCTATTCGAAAAAGACAGAATAATTTATTTATATATCTGTTTATATTTATGTAATAGATTTACATTATTTATGTATGTAGTAGTAGTAATTATTAGTACTATATACAGGGTGTAAAAAAAAGTACTGCGTTCCTTTAAACCATATGTTCTACTGATGATACCAAACAACTTTCCCAAAGCACAAAAATTTTAGCTCGAAAAAAAAATTGCCTTGTCCATACAAAACTGAATATCGCGGAAAGCATCTTTGTATGGAAAAGGCAATTTTTTTTTAGTCTAAAATGTTTGTGCTTTGGGAATGCTGTTTAGTATCATCAGTAGAACATGTGGTTTAAAGGAACGTAGTACTTTTTATTTAGGTTCATATTTATAAAGCGATCTCAAGATTGAGAGCAATATTAAGTAAGGATTTGACAGATCGATTTATACTGAGATGACATTTCTGATACGGACTCAATCTCGCTGTCACTCTTGAGAGCTGATTATAAATACGGGCCTTAGTACTTTTACTTTTTTTTTTGTATGCCAGTTTTTTGGAACCTAACAAATATTTGAAAGTAAGTGGGAGGAAAATGTTTGTATATTTCGGCCAATATTTCTTCGAGAAAGTTCTTCAGTTTCATAGCCCTTCAGCTTTAAAACATATTAAACACCATGAATTTTAAAATTATTAGCTTTTTAATTTTTATTATTAAATTAAGTCTAAGTACGTTTAAAGAGATAACTTTACCCTAAGGTGCATGATATAACACAAAATTAAGTATATTACCATGACAATAACAGCAAATTGACGATAAATTTATTCAATCTAATCTACTATTATTTAACTCGAGATTCGAAACTTCTCACAGCAATATGTCAAACTTTGTAATAGGCACCTTTAGGCCCGTATTTATAAACAGCTCTCAAGTGTGACAGCGAGTTCGAGTTCGTATCAGAAATGTCATTTCAGTACAAAACGACCTGTCAAATCCATACTTAATATTGCTCTCAATCTTGAGATCGCTTTATAAATACGAGCCTTAGTAGGAGTGAGACTCCATTACACCTACCTACCTATATATATAGCACTTATTCAATTTTAGAAATACCAGAGTTATATAACCTGTTCAGAAATAAACAATGTTTTTAAAGCAAGGTCAGTTTTTAGGGATCCGTATTCAACTACAAATCCTTATTTTTATGTATTTATTGTATAGCCTTTTATCAAGTACAAACCGTTAAAAAAAGCAAAAGTCCACACAACCTACAATAAAGACACGACAATAATGGAACTCAATAAAAAATTACTAGTTCAAAAACATACTTTCTACATTCTTCCATGCTGGACTGGGAGTGATAGAAAAACGTAGAATGTGCCAGCTGCATCTCCTCCCGGGCGTGCTGTAAAAATCAGCTAAGGGATTTGGCAGTTTCAGTATTATAATTTAGGCGATGGGCTGACAACCTGTCACTATAGCAATACACATGACCATCTGAAATAACCGTCAAAACTTGTCAGACGTGGCGGAATGACCTTTCGGTCGTTTTTGCTCTGCCTACCCCATTAGGGATAAAGGCGTGATTATATGTATGTATGTATGTCAAAAACATAATTAGGTATTGCGCGATTCGTAATTTTCCAAAACTATGGGCTCTACGTCATTTTTCTAGATAGGTATACGTTAAGTAAAGTTAGATAAGTATTCTCGTAATTAAACGCAAAATATGTATATGAGAAAAGAAAAATAAAACATATATGCAACTAAGCAAAGGGTGCGAACATATTTTAATATTTACTTACTATTCCAAGAACAAGTACATTATCATTTTGTAACAAAATATACTTGGGTCGTACCTAAATTGAGTATTTTTCTAATATATTACGATGTATGTGCAAAAAATACTCAATTATCATATTTTTATATCAGAAGGACCTTCAAATCATTAATATTAAAGTCTCTGTTGGAAGCATTATAAAAACTGAATGACGTATTATTTAAAACTAACTATTATATTCAGAGTTCACAGAGAGCATATTCTATTATAATTTTTTTGTTTGACGACATTAATGTAAAAAATATATTATAGTTATTTTTGCGTACATACTTAGAGTACATGTATAACATTATAATGTATTATGGCCAATATCATTATGTGCGTTTATCAACATACAGAAGAGAGGCAGTTGGTATATTCTAAGTATTTTTTATCGCTCGACAAGACACCTAAAGACTCAAAATATTAAAATTGAAATCTACTGGACTATGCTATGCCGGATGCCAGGTAAAACCCAAACAGGTTAAGGCACATTTAGGCTCGTATTTATAAAGCGATCTCAAGATTGAGAGCAATATTAAGTATGGATTTGTACTGTACCGTTTTGTACTGAAATAACATTTCTGATACGAACTCAAACTCGCTGTCACTCTTCAGAGCTGATTATAAATACGGGCCTTAGATATTAATAAAAAATAAGGAACCAAAATTTAAGATTATACTCTAGCAATAAATATTTTGCGTCAGCGATTAAAATCACTTCTGGTTTATAGTTTTTTTTTTTAACTATGGTGTTTATTAATTGTCCGTGGAACCAGTTTACTAGAATTTCGATTTAGTTATTGAGATACAAAAATTGTAAATACACATATATGTTTTTTCTACATTTAACAGTATAGAGGTATGTAGAGTCTTAAATTAAAATAGGAAAACCTCAAATAACTTTGATGTTCAGGCAAAGAAGTCAAATATGTTTTAAAACCCTAAATCATAAGGGACAGATACTGATAGGCCCACAAACTGATAGGGATTGCACAGTCAACGTCACTGAACAACTTTCACCAGGAAATTCTTACAGGAAGTGAAAAAAATTTTGCCTTTTTCATACAAATTGTCTGATCGAGGTTGGACATTTTGTATGGAAAATCCAACATTTTTTTTCACTTCCTGAAAGAATGTCCTGGTGAAAGTTGTTCAGTGACGTTGACTGACCACCAACCCACCCCGTATATTAACTTACATAATTTAAACATTTTCTGTGATCTAGTGGTCAGATCCTTTCCGATCTAGAGATCGTGGCTTTGATTCCCAACTGGGCACTGGCAAAGTTGATATTTTTATGTTCAAATTAAAATATACTACTTTCAAAAGATATTTCTACAAATACAGCGATATAATGTAAGTCAATTCCAATAAGTCTGTAGGTAAGCAGCCACAGGATATAAAACCAGTTCCATTGACGTCATCAAGGTATCCTTCGAGGTATTTTTGCAAAGGTCCAGGCTCTGACGTACTAGGCTAAAAAAACCTTGTATCGGGTTAAAAAGACCTTGTTTCGAAATGGGAGAAGGTGAATTTGGGCTATATTTACGGAGGTACCTTAATTTTATACATAATTAATATTTATAGCTCTTTAGTTTACACCGTCCGAATTTTCTGTATCCTAGCATTTACCTGTTTTATGACAGTCTAGCAACTTTGTCATTTTAAATCACTATAACATACCTATCTCCAAGAAAACTCATACAAGCAAAGACTTGTCAAACTGATCACATTGGACTATGTTTGAATCCTATTTACAATGACATAGATAGGAGCTAGATTTGCGCGGCTACGAACTATCCAATGTTATAATTATAATTAATGGAAATAGAAATACCACGGTCGTTTTAATTACAACTAAGCTGTTTGTAGTAATTTTAATGATATCATTAATAGTATATTAGGCAACGAGGGAATAAAGCAGTGTCTAACGTCACGGGCAGCATATTGAATCCTGAGCGGAATGAAGGATCCTACGATTAATTCCCGAGCGCAGCGAGGGAATTAAATGTTTAATTCCTGAGCGAAGCGAGGGAATTATGACAAGAATCCTGAATGTAGCGAGGGATTCAAGTCTGCCCAAGGCGAAGACACATTTATTCCCGAGGAGCATACTATATTTTACACACCTACTGCACAGATTACTTAGACGGTGGCAGGCGTCTGTAAGATAATAAAGCTCAGAAATATACCTAATCATGTAATATTGATACATAAATAAATATTGAAAACATACCAGAAGCAACAGATCCGAAAGTCAATTCACACTCACTGAACTACACTTCACGTTCACAATCCAATCCACTACCTACGTATTTTTCCAAAAAACGAATTGATCATATTCAACATAAATAACAAAATACGATAAAATACTAGTCACAATGTCTTCTGGAGTCAAAATATTAATTTCACTCGACAATTTACGAAATGGAAGTAATAATCAATGAAAGAAAAACTTTTGCAAAATCAAACCGCGTTTTCTTTTTTTTAGTTTCTTTTTTTTATACAAAGCAAAGAGCACATACAGATAACTAGTCATACAGCCTTTTTACACTCGCCGGGAGGCGCAGAAGGCAAGTGTGGCAACAGTTTTAATACACACACAGCCATATTTTTTTTTTTCTGAAAATTATTTTCTTAGTAGTTCACATGACATTCCAAATTCAAATCACATAATAACCCTTGGGCTATTAAGGATTTCCATACAACTTTAAATCCCTTGGGATTATTTTCTTGCTTTAAACGCAAGTTCCTTGATACATTATGTTGATATAATAATGCAGAGGTGTGTAAAGAAAATTAATGAGCGTTCAATCGAGCACAATACAGGGAAAACCTTCCTTAGTCATTCATTTTGACCTGAGCAGTTTTCGCGGTAATTTTTTCTATCACATTTTTACAACGCGAGTTGGACTTCCAAATCACATTTTTAAAAAAACTAAGGCATTTATTTCATTATTTCTAAATAGTTACTTATAATTTACTATGGTTTACTCAACTTGTACTCAACTAAGTAAGGAAAAAAATGCTTTGACAGATTTTGAAATGGAATGATTGAATTTCGAACGCAAAACTGAAACTGTTGACGGAAAGTTTGTCGCGAAAAGTTTATAATTGGAACTACATTTTTTTGTGTGGCCAGTAACGAACGAGTTTGAAAATCGTTTTGTGGCCAGTACCTAGACCTAGGGCCGGTTTTTGTTATTTTTTTTTCTCTTTTTAAATACATCCATGTTCTGTTACGCCAATCAAACACAGTTTAAACTGGTTTTAGGTAGTTTCTAGTTTAAAAATGGCGAAACTATGATTTTTTTTATATCTCTGGATCGGTTTTATATTCGACCCATTCAAAATTATACTATTTATTAATTTTATTTTACTATTTCATTTATTTATACTTCTTAATGCAAAGTTTTCGACCTCATAACATTCTAGAGATAGAGATTTATGCTAAGGCAAATATTTATTTTATATTTTAACACACGACACGAAGGTCTCATAAAAGACCTTGTCAATTATTTCCATGCGACCGGTTTTTATAATCTGTAATCTCAACCTGCCAGCTAGCTAACACGATCATCATCCGAATTATTGTTTTTATTTTAACTTTGTTCAATGGAAGAATAGATTGTTTTTGTGAGGCAAAAATTCAATATGGCCGATTTATAAATATTTATTTTGTATACAAACTTTGTTTAGACTCTACAATCTACATTCTAACGTTCTTTATTTTCCGGTCAAATGAACACATTTTTGCTTCTGTCATTTAAAAAAAAACTAGTTATTTTCTGTACCTACCAGAAACCTGAAAATTATGTTACAAAAACCTTTAAATAAATACCTAAAATAAAACTTACCAAAATTAATAAACTTCCTTCACGAAAAAAGCACAAACACAATATCAAAAAGCTGTAAACTTCTTTCAGTAACGATGGCACAATCACTCAGCACTCTTTCGTTAATAAAATAAAATAAAGCACTCGAAATTTGAATTTCGCGCCAACCCGTCGACGGCGCGTGCGTTCTGAAACGTGCGCGTGTTAACACTGAACTTGAGACACTCTTGCGCACCTGAGCGGAGCCTGCTAGCCTTCAATGAAATCCTGATGCGGTGGTACCATTATCAATCTTTTGCGAAGAAAATAACCTAACCTAACCTAACTCCATGCTGACTATTTTGCCTACCAGCGTCTCTCACTTAAATGGCTGAACGGTTTTAGACACAATTTAGGCTACTGATACGACAACTCTTTAATTGTATTTTAGATAGAAAACACATTTTATTCCTAAGGAAAAACTAATTTAGCTGGGGTGAAAATAGCATCAGAAAGCAGCGCGATCGAAACGTCGGGCAAAGGTATTTATCTCAAAATACCAAGTTTAACCAACCGCGCTCAGACCCGTTCTAATACAATAAAGCATCAGAAAGGTCGGCAAATATCACAGAATTTTATGTGGTGTGGTAAGTAAGTAAGTAGTTTAACTGGTAGTAAAAAGTACGTCGTTACATTGGAGAACTAAATTAAAGCCTATGATTAAAGCTATTAAGATTGTAATAGCCATGGATAACTACCTCATTGTAATAGGTACAAATGTTAATTTAATTGGATTTTTAACGTGTTCTTACAATTTACATACCAAGAGAAGGCAGTATCTATCATCTCGCTTACATCAACTTAAATATTCAAGCACAACTTTTTAGAATTAACATTTCTGAAACAAAAATACAATAGTGGGTGGATATAAATATGAAAGAAAGAAAATAATAAATGTTAACGTAGCTATGACGTCTACATAAGAAAAACGATAGTCATTTCGTCACTCCGGCTAACGTCTCGATAGCTTAGCGGTAGAGCAATGGACCGGCAATCCAGAGGCGCAGGTTCGAATCCTGCTCGAGGTCGTGGCCCGAGGTGAATTTATTATTTTCTTTCATTTCATATTTATATGCCGAAGACTGAGCAAAATAGATCTGTGAAATGGATAAGACAAAGCTGGAAAGCGGGACCCCAGCTGCACAAGACCTGGAAAACAACGGGCAGAAGAAGAAAATTTCAATAGTATATTAGGCAACGAGGGAATAAAGCAGTGTCTAACGTCACGGGCAGCATATTGAATCCTGAGCGGAATGAAGGATTCTAGGATTAATTCCCGAGCGCAGCGAGGGAATTAAATCTTTAATTCCTGAGCGAAGCGAGGGAATTATGACAAGAATCCTGAATGTAGCGAGGGATTCAAGTCTGCCCAAGGCGAAGACACATTTATTCCCGAGGAGCATACTATATTTTACACACCTACTGCACAGATTACTTAGACGGTGGCAGGCGTCTGTAAGATAATAAAGCTCAGAAATATACCTAATCATGTAATATTGATACATAAATAAATATTGAAAACATACCAGAAGCAACAGATCCGAAAGTCAATTCACACTCACTGAACTACACTTCACGTTCACAATCCACTACCTACGTATTTTTCCAAAAAACGAATTGATCGTATTTAACATATTCAACATAAATAACAAAATACGATAAAATACTAGTCACAATGTCTTCTGGAGTCAAAATATTAATTTCACTCGACAATTTACGAAATGGAAGTAATAATCAATGAGAGAAAAACTTTTGCAAAATCAAACCGCGTTTTCTTTTTTTTAGTTTCTTTTTTTTATACAAAGCAAAGAGCACATACAGATAACTAGTCATACAGCCTTTTTACACTCGCCGGGAGGCGCAGAAGGCGAGTGTGGCAACAGTTTTAATACACACACAGCCATATTTTTTTTTTCTGAAAATTATTTTCTTAGTAGTTCACATGACATTCCAAATTCAAATCACATAATAACCCTTGGGCTATTAAGGATTTCCATACAACTTTAAATCCCTTGGGATTATTTTCTTGCTTTAAACGCAAGTTCCTTGATACATTATGTTGATATAATAATGCAGAGGTGTGTAAAAAACATAATTGACCGCAATTTTGTTCTCGATTCCTAAAAAAGTGAGTGAGAATAATAATGTTTCGAGTTGCAGGTGACTTTGTGACAAATAGTTGAATAGCAGAGCACAGCAAAACCAGCCGTGCCATCGAGATATTAATGTGCATATTAGTGTGTGCGGCTCATGACGTACATGCTTAATAACAGCTAATTTCTTGGGTTATTCCCTTGCGTTTTATGCCTCTGAGAATTCCTAAAATAACTTTTCTTATTTCTGTTTTTGTCAGCATAATATTAAAACAGCAGCTAAAAATACACTCCAAGACTTGGGCCCCGCAATGGGAATGTATGGGATGGGGTATTTGCCCTGACTCTTCGTGCTTAAAAGGCGGTGCAGAACCTTCACCTTCAGTTCAGATGTCATATTCACAACAAACTTTATATGATTTCGAATTTCATCTGTAGAGGAAGCCCCGATGGTGTAGTGGATACTGTGCAGGAGGTCGTGGTCGTGGTTCGAATCCCACCACGTACCAATGTGTTTTTCGGGTTTTGAATTTCATTATGTACGTTTATTCGACGCTTTTACGTTGAAGGAAAACATCGTGAGGAAACCTGCACACACCTACGAAGAAATTCAAAGGCTTTGTAGCCTAATCTAGGATTAGGTCTGGTTTCCCTTCTGGGTTGCGGAGGTCAGATGGCAGTCGCTCTGCATAAAAACTAGAACCCTTGTTCGATCCCCTAGATTTGGTAGCCGACCCCGTGAAATACGGGAAAAAGGCTAGAAAGATGCGCGGACTTAAATTTCAATACAAAAACGGCGCGCCTCTACCTCGCCGCCACCGCACCGCTTCCTGTACGCGATGCGCCTTACATGGAACGCTGCCTCTCATGCCCTGGACTGGATTAATCGTAGTTGGAGCCAGATAGCATCACCCCACATCTTCCTGCAGCAGTCGTAAAAGGCGGCTACTTATTATTGCAATTCGTTCTCAACTAAATCTTGACTAAAATTGTTGCCGTCCCTTTTGGTTCTCTCATGATAGAAAATGACAGGTATAGACTTAGGCTCGTATTTATAAAGCGATATCAAGATTGAGAGCAATAGTGAGTGCGGATTTGACAGGTAATTTTTGTACTGGAATGACATTTATGATACGAACTCAAACTCGCTGTCACTCTTGAGAGCTGATTATAAATACGGGCCTTAAATTAGTTAAGTCGCAACTACGAATTGCTTCTATTTTTTATTTTCTTGAGCGCCTCGCTCTATCATTTGGCAGCAGCTTTAATTACCGTTGTACATTTCGCGTATTTCCCAAGATAGTCGTCGCGTCTGGTTTCGTCACCACAGACTAAATAACCACGTCGGTCCAGTGGGCAGTGAGGTTAGTCATAATTTATTATTGCCTCTGTGGTAGTCGGAGCCTTGGCTCCGAATCCGAAGGTCGTGGGTTCGATTCCCACAGATTTGATCTAATAATTATCAGATGTAGTAAAAGCAACTCATAGGTTTGCCTTTCTACAACGTGTAAAAGAAAGGGTATATGCATCGTGAAATGTGTGAATCTACCCATGAAACTGAACAACTTTCCCTAAGGAACATAGGTCGAAAAACGAAAAAAAAAAAATTGACATTCCATACAAAATGCATCCGCTGATAGGAAGTCAAAACTTTTTTTCGTATTTCAACCTATGTTCCTTAGGGAAAGTTGTTCAGTTTCATGGGCTGATTCACACATTTCACGATGCATATACCTACCCTTTATGTTACATGTTGTATACTAGTCTATAGGTACTTCTTCTTTGTTCCTATTTCTCGTTTTTTTTTTGCAACCGGACTCTACCCATCTCCCGCCTCGAGACCCTCTAGGAAGGGGAGGATCAGGTTCTCCATCTATACTAATATTAAAAAAAGGGAAAAGAGGAAAGATTTGTATTTTTGAGTGTTTCATCGGGCAGGTTCACCTTTTGAAAGAAACGCAGTACTTTACCTAACACCCTATACGAGGTGTAAGGGACAGCGTCCCGATAACTCATAGGGGTTGCTCAGTCAACGAAACTGAACAACTACCACCAATATTTTTCAGGAAATGAAAATAAAAATTTGCTTTATCATACAAAATGACCAGCTCGATCAGAAAATTTGTATGGAAAAGCAAATTATTTTTTTCATTTCCTGAAAAAAAAAACATGGTGATAGTTGTTCAGTATCGTTGACTGAGCAACCCCTATCAGTTTGCGGGACGCTGTCCCTTACACCCCGTATATTTTGTCGTAATTCAGCGCTCCGCAGTAACGTCTGTCGATATAATTATGCTGTTGCAGTTCTATGTTTTGTAGTACAGTGAGTGTGAATTGACTTTCGGATCTGTTGCTTCTGGTATGTTTTCAATATTTATTTATGTATCAATATTACATGATTAGGTATATTTCTGAGCTTTATTATCTTACAGACGCCTGCCACCGTCTAAGTAATCTGTGCAGTAGGTGTGTAAAATATAGTATGCTCCTCGGGAATAAATGTGTCTTCGCCTTGGGCAGACTTGAATCCCTCGCTACATTCAGGATTCTTGTCATAATTCCCTCGCTTCGCTCAGGAATTAAAGATTTAATTCCCTCGCTGCGCTCGGGAATTAATCCTAGAATCCTTCATTCCGCTCAGGATTCAATATGCTGCCCGTGACGTTAGACACTGCTTTATTCCCTCGTTGCCTAATATACTATTGAAATTTTCTTCTTCTGCCCGTTGTTTTCCAGGTCTTGTGCAGCTGGGGTCCCGCTTTCCAGCTTTGTCTTATCCATTTCACAGATCTATTTTGCTCAGTCTTCGGCATATAAATATGAAAATGAAAGAAAATAATAAATTCACCTCGGGCCACGACCTCGAGCAGGATTCGAACCTGCGCCTCTGGATTGCCGGTCCATTGCTCTACCGCTAAGCTATCGAGACGTTAGCCGGAGTGACGAAATGACTATCGTTTTTCTTATGTAGACGTCATAGCTACGTTAACATTTATTATTTTCTTTCTTTCATATTTATATCCACCCACTATTGTATTTTTGTTTCAGAAATGTTAATTCTAAAAAGTTGTGCTTGAATATTTAAGTTGATGTAAGCGAGATGATAGATACTGCCTTCTCTTGGTATGTAAATTGTAAGAACACGTTAAAAATCCAATTAAATTAACATTTGTACCTATTACAATGAGGTAGTTATCCATGGCTATTACAATCTTAATAGCTTTAATCATAGGCTTTAATTTAGTTCTCCAATGTAACGACGTACTTTTTACTACCAGTTAAACTACTTACTTACTTACCACACCACATAAAATTCTGTGATATTTGCCGACCTTTCTGATGCTTTATTGTATTAGAACGGGTCTGAGCGCGGTTGGTTAAACTTGGTATTTTGAGATAAATACCTTTGCCCGACGTTTCGATCGCGCTGCTTTCTGATGCTATTTTGCCTACCCAGCGTCTTCTTCCTTAAATGCTGAAACGGTTTTCTATTTAGACTACAATTA
>JARACY010005382.1:0-22071 GCA_029255725.1 Scrobipalpa atriplicella | reverse complement strand
TATATGTAATAAAAACTTCTCACCTCTCGAGTTTGCTGAGTTTACTGAATGGAATTGACCAACTTTTGTTCTCCGAGTAATAAAAAAATCTTTTTGTATTAAAGAAATCTTGTTTAGGGATATTATAAAAATCTAACGAGCTATAAAGAACTGGCATAGCAATATTTTTTAGTAAATACTAGTCTAATAATGGAAAGTTTTGACATTAATGAATAGTTAATTAGGCTAAACTAATGTTACTTACTAATTATTTAATAACCTATTGTGACTAACTCTGTAAAACGTTATTTCCAGTAAGGATTATTACTAATAATATAATTATTACTAATTATGTGCCTATAATGTGTTTTTACTATAATAGGTACTACTGTCTTAAGAATAGGTAGCAATAATATGATACAAAGGGGCCTCAACTCAAGTCCTCAACAAATTTAGAGAAATCAACAAAATCTCTGTCAAAATGATTACATGTCATATTTCGATGAAAATAAGTTTTTTTTTTTACAACATTGCTCTCGATTCTGGCCGAATCATTCTTAACTTATTCTTAACTTAGTTCTTAACTAATTTCACTTTGACATACACACAAGCACGAGACTTTGACATTCCTTATTTGACACTGGTAGCAAATTAGGTCATATACTGATAATTTGTTAAAAGATACGGAAACTTCTTCTAATAAGTAGTCAAGTCAGCTATTGCTCTTCTCTTAAGAGTAAAGCATGATTTTATTAATACCATTTCTGTATGACAAATAAATACTTTATAAGATGATCATTCCTACAAGTATAAGATAGTACATGAACACGAGATGTTAGAAGGCACGTGATAGGAAGCGGCTTTTCACAAAAGAGCTGATAGGTAATTGGTTAGCCAAGGATGCTACGCTACACCTACTGATTTGTAGGAAATTAGAGCAGTACAATCGGTATAATTACTTACAATTTAAAAGGGCTCTTTGGCTCAGTGCTCCTTTTCCTTAATTAGTATCTTTTATCGATCACGGAATTGCCCTTTGTAAGTATACAAAGAACATTCTAAATTTTTTAAATTCAGCTTCTTGACTGATACTTACCGAAAAATTATAATACGACAATTGCATGTAAGTAATTTTTTTTGAGATTTTTATCTGCCGAGCCATCAATGCGAGGGCTGATAATTTAGTCGAGGATAAATAGTTTTGTGCACGAGTTGTGATTTCACTTCGATCACGAGCAATGAGCATGGGAAGTGTTAAAACCTTTTCGCAGGTTATTCCTAGTAATATACTTGGTTGTTTCTCCGCCAGTACTTATGTACTCTGCAAACTGTTTTTTTTTTCATAATTTTGTTCTCATTGGTATGATTTTAATTTTTTATAATTTGATTTATATTACAGCGCGTATTTACCTTGGACGAAAGTATTTACCTACTGCGAGTATCATCGCCGCAAAATGGCGCCATCAGCCGCAATCATCCTTGAAGGACGGCGGATTAAATGACAATCAGATTGACATACCTCTATCTATACTCGTAGATCATTGATATAATGCGATCTAGTTTATGCAGATAAATGTTTTTTTTTTTTATATTATAACAGTGGCAACTAAGCATACGGCCAACCCAATGTTAACTAGATTCTAGTCGAACAGCACCAGTGAGACCTACTCATGTAACAATTCATTCTGCATACAACATCATACTCAAAGTATGTTTCCAAATGCTGGCAACGTGAAGCTTAGAAAAAAAAGTTTTGTGTCAACGAGATAGAGATAATGATTACATCTACCAAAAAAAAGCCAATCGCCTGATGACATTTCCCATCTGCCTTATTTATTTATTTAACAATTTATTATTTATTTAACCATTTATTGTACACAGAAAGATACAAAGGACAAAATACATAGGAAACACAGACACAACAAGCACTGCTCTTTATTTATCAATTTCTTCGGGAAAGTTGTTCAGTTTCATGGGTTAATTTAATTCAACACCCTTAATCATCATCAATTATCAAAACCAGACCGGTGGGTGTTTGATCTACACGTCAAACTAAAATATCAGGTTTCAATCAACTGTGTTATAATCACACGTGCGGGAAGGACTTGAAAACGAGACCTACATTATAATTATAATAGGGAATAAGAAACTACGTGATACTACGCAGTGCTTAGCTTAGTGTTGTCATTTGATAAAGACGTCGACCGCAACGGCCCTTGAAGGACGCAGATCGGATAACAATACAAACCGATAACATACTTACCTGCTTCCTACATACATACATACATACATAAATCACGCCTTTATCCCCTAAAGGGGTAGGCAGAGCGAAAAACGACCACAGGTCGTTCCGCCACGTCTGACCAGTTTTGAGGGTTATTATATTATTTATGGTAGTATATCGCTATAGTGACAGGTTGTCAGCCCATCGCCTAAATTGCAATACACTGAAACCCTCGAATCCCTTAGCTGTTTTTTACAGCATGCCCGGGAGAAGATGCAGCTGGCACATTCTATGTTTTTCTATCGCTCCCAGTCCAGCATGGAAGAACCCTAAGCTATAACTGATTATATTGCAGTAGAGCTTATACAGGATGCAATAAACGACCATAAAACGTATAAAAATAAAATAAACATTGTCTGGAGCACCCTGTAAAATTTAAGTATATTTCTTCTCTTCGAACGTGTGGATTCGAATTTGACGTGAATTTTTTAATTTGAAGTTTTAATTTTAAGGATTTTATTTTATGAGAATAGTTTGCTGTCAAAGATGTTTGATAAAGGTATTATTTTTTACTCTTAGACTCTTTAATAAAATTAAGTATATCAAACAAAAGAGAGACCGCACTGATTTTTTAAAATTTTATACCTACCCCGTTAGAGATACAGGCGTGATAGTATTTATGTATGTTTAAACCAAGTATGTATACCCTACACATTAGGTGCGTATTAAATAGACAAGGGCTTATCCTTGTTAAAGATATCAAATTCTTATCAGTTTTCAGTAGTATTAAAACTAAAGATAAGAAAAATTATTGTAGGGCCGCATTTATAATCAGCTCTCAAGAGTGACAGCGAATTTGAGTTTCGTATCAGAAATGTCATTTCAGTACAAAACGACCTGTCAAATCCATACTTAATATTGCTCTCAATCTTGAGATCGCTTTATAAATCTAGAGACATAAACTTGCCTACCTAGTACGTCAGCGTTGCATTTCTGATTCCTGCACTCAACAGAAAGTGCGTCATTATTTCGAGGGCTCACCCATGCAATAATGCAATACATACCTAATACCTATACTTGTACGTGCAATGCCGTAAATAATTAGATTATCTACGTACCTACGTCACCATGACATAGCGCAATTTCATAACATTGTGTAACGGGCATAGAAGTTTAGTATCCTACCAGATTTTTGGTGCAGTTCCCATTTTGTTCTATAGAACCGACGTCAGCCATGAAAAAATGGAATATTTTTTGTTAATTTATTCCATAGAACTACATACAAGCGATTTTGTCCTGATTCACTCAAAAATACGCATCGGGAATCAATATTTCCAAATAGTACAACATAAAAAAAAACAGTTCCATGTACATTACATAGTCTTTGATATTTATTTAGGAGTTATTATTTCAATTGGTCATAACGTAAACGTGTTTTGTTATCTCATTCTTATTACCATTTGAGAAAAAGATTTCGATTGCCTTTTTGTCCTGCTCACATTCTATAAAATAAAGCAGTAGGTTTAGGTTTCGAATCCCACCACGTACAATGTGTTTTTCGGTTTTAGAATTTCATATGTACGTTTATTCGGCGCCTTTTACGGTGAAGGAAACATCGTGAGGAAACCTGCATACACCTACGAAGGAATACAAACTAGATTAGGTAGCCGACCCCGTGAAATACGGGATAAGGCTAGGGAGATGATGACACTTCTTATTCTTCGTCGAGTCGATGAATTACAAATCAAATCACACTAATATGATTCGTTATCAGTAACTCAGTATTAGAAGTACCTAGCTTTGACACGAAATGGTAACTTTACCTAATGGAGTCTGAAAACACTGCATTATCACCTTTGTGTAAATGTGCGGGTAAAGTGGTCAAATTTGCAAATTATATTATGACCATTTGCCTAGCAGTAAACAAGTTAATTAGATACCTTGGAATGGTCAATGACCATTTGTAGCCGTACTTAACATTTTAAATCGATTGACTCACTTATTTTTAATTAATACTAAAGTTGCTTTATTAAAGTTGACCGTACAGGGCAACGAGTTGTACAGGGTGAGATGAACTGTGGTATACCTTGTATACCACGGTTTTTATTTGTCTCGTACAAATCTCGTGAGACCGGTTTTTAAGCACCGAATCGCTTAAACCCGCCATGGAACGACCTTGTCCTTAGACCTTGATTTGACGATGAGACCTTGACTTGATAAACCTTGTGGAGGCCACAGTCAAGACCACACCACAATACCATAGGTATAGTTCAACGTAGATTGGATTTTTAACTGATTAAAATTACCAAGTTATATTTTAGCGTGTAGAATAGCTCCTTGCAAGAGTACGTTAAAACTTTAGCTAAATCAATCATGATCATCAGTTTGTTTCTATCTATTACTCAGCCTCTCCCAACCCAACTGAGTATTTACTTGGGAAATAAAATAACCGATACATATTAATCTTCGCAAAATTTTTCATGTTTATGCAAACCTAGGGTTGACACTCAGTTGAACCCTTTTTTGAAATTTTACTGAAAACCTGACCATTAATCGGGTTTTTCATTGGTCCTGTCTCGACTCTACGCATGGTAATACAATTTCATTCGTGGGTTGGGTATTTTAATTTAATTATTTTCTTCTTTTCTCTTTTTTTTTTTGACCCCTATACAATCGTTAGTGCCATAGGACACCTAACTATGAGTACTACTTACGGTAGATTACATTAATTAGATCACTCTATCTGTATATTTTGTGATAAGGGCAATTTATGCACTCAAAGGGCTTGATTTTGAATTGGCTCAATATGTTGACTCTTTTTGACAGTAAACATTTTTATTGAACTTTTTATAAAGATCACCATATTTTCCATCAGGTACTTTTACAAAAAGTAACCAAAAACTCTGACACCAGGGTTCATCGGGTCGATCGACTCGAAACACACACGGCAAGAAGTAGAAGAAGAAAATTATCTATCGTTTATTTCTCTCTATTATCTACCAAAGCCCCGTAATGACAAGCACAGAATAACATAATTTTCTCGGATCTCCATTTTCCTTAGGCCCATCCTATTCGCTGTTTCTGTAATATGACGTCACGCGGAGGTCGATAGGTCGTTGACCTCGTACAGTCACGCGGAAAATCACAGTCCAGCAAGTCGCATGCCTAGTTTTATGGGATTCAGACGACGTCGTAAGACGTTTTTGGTTTGTATGGAATGGAAGATTCTAAACAATTTCGCTTTTTGTTTTTTTTTTCAAAGTGACTTCACTTGTGAAGTGAATGTTCTGAAGGCTATAAATATTTTGTTAGTGTCTAAAGTTAGTGATGTTAATGATTGATGTTCATTTTACGGTGAATAATCGTCTACCGTTATCGTAAACGTCGACTCTACATTTTAAGAAGTATTCCCAGTTCATTGTTCATCGATACTCCATCATTGTCAAGTCTGAGGACATTGCGAACACAACGCGCAATGTTTGCTAGGTCAGTGATGATGGAAAATACCTGTCAAAACACCTCCGTTCAATGACTCGTACCATTGAGAAGAACACAGTGAAAACGTGACAAATTACTTAAAATAGGCTTTTTTTTTTAAAGAGTCTTGGCGTGGAATCAAGTCCTTCAGCCGAAATCACTTCACAGTTAGTTTTTCATGTTTTAGGTTGGTTGACTATATATTGTTATTGCCATGTATAGAGAATCGATTTATTTAAAATAGCCTAGTTATTAGTACAGTCTTACGTTACTAAGTACGTACTGCAATAAATAGTACTTTCGATTCTCAATAATGCAATAACAATATATAGTCAACCAACCTAAAACATGAAAAACTAACTGTGAAGTGATTTCGGCTGAAGGACTTGATTCCACGCCAAGACTCTTTAAAAAAAAAGCCTATTTTAAGTAATTTGTCACGTTTTCACTGTGTTCTTCTCAATGGTACGAGTCATTGAACGGAGGTGTTTTGACAGGTATTTTCCATCATCACTGACCTAGCAAACATTGCGCGTTGTGTTCGCAATGTCCTCAGACTTGACAATGATGGAGTATCGATGAACAATGAACTGGGAATACTTCTTAAAATGTAGAGTCGACGTTTACGATAACGGTAGACGATTATTCACCGTAAAATGAACATCAATCATTAACATCACTAACTTTAGACACTAACAAAATATTTATAGCCTTCAGAACATTCACTTCACAAGTGAAGTCACTTTGAAAAAAAAACCAAAAAGCGAAATTGTTTAGAATCTTCCATTCCATACAAACCAAAAACGTCTTACGACGTCGTCTGAATCCCATAAAACTAGGCATGCGACTTGCTGGACTGTGATTTTCCGCGTGACTGTACGAGGTCAACGACCTATCGACCTCCGCGTGACGTCATATTACAGAAACAGCGAATAGGATGGGCCTAAGGAAAATGGAGATCCGAGAAAATTATGTTATTCTGTGCTTGTCATTACGGGGCTTTGGTAGATAATAGAGAGAAATAAACGATAGATAATTTTCTTCTTCTACTTCTTGCGTGTGTGTTTCGAGTCGATCGACCCGATGAACCCTGGTGTCAGAGTTTTTGGTTACTTTTTGTAAAAGTACCTGATGGAAAATATGGTGATCTTTATAAAAAGTTCAATAAAAATGTTTACTGTCAAAAAGAGTCAACATATTGAGCCAATTCAAAATCAAGCCCCTTTGAGTGCATAAAATTGCCCTTATCACAAAATATACAGATAGAGTGATCTAATTAATGTAATCTACCGTAAGTAGTACTCATAGTTAGGTGTCCTATGGCACTAACGATTGTATAGGGTCAAAAAAAAAAGAGGAAAAGAAGAAAATAATTAAATTAAAATACCCAACCCACGATGAAATTGTATTACCATGCGTAGAGTCGAGACAGGACCAATGAAAAACCCGATTAATGGTCAGGTTTTCAGTAAAATTTCAAAAAAGGGTTCAACTGAGTGTCAACCCTAGGTTTGCATAAACATGAAAAATTTTGCGAAGATTAATATGTATCGGTTATTTTATTTCCCAAGTAAATACTCAGTTGGGTTGGGAGAGGCTGAGTAATAGATAGAAACAAACTGATGATCATGATTGATTTAGCTAAAGTTTTAACGTACTCTTGCAAGGAGCTATTCTACACGCTAAAATATAACTTGGTAATTTTAATCAGTTAAAAATCCAATCTACGTTGAACTATACCTATGGTATTGTGGTGTGGTCTTGACTGTGGCCTCCACAAGGTTTATCAAGTCAAGGTCTCATCGTCAAATCAAGGTCTAAGGACAAGGTCGTTCCATGGCGGGTTTAAGCGATTCGGTGCTTAAAAAACCGGTCTCACGAGATTTGTACGAGACAAATAAAAACCGTGGTATACAAGGTATACCACAGTTCATCTCACCCTGTACAACTCGTTGCCCTGTACGGTCAACTTTAATAAAGCAACTTTAGTATTAATTAAAAATAAGTGAGTCAATCGATTTAAAATGTTAAGTACGGCTACAAATGGTCATTGACCATTCAAGGTATCTAATTAACTTGTTTACTGCTAGGCAAATGGTCATAATATAATTTGCAAATTTGACCACTTTACCGCACATTTACACAAAGGTGATAATGCAGTGTTTTCAGACTCCATTAGGTAAAGTTACCATTTCGTGTCAAAGCTAGGTACTTCTAATACTGAGTTACTGATAACGAATCATATTAGTGTGATTTGATTTGTAATTCATCGACTCGACGAAGAATAAGAAGTGTCATCATCTCCCTAGCCTTATCCCGTATTTCACGGGGTCGGCTACCTAATCTAGTTTGTATTCCTTCGTAGGTGTATGCAGGTTTCCTCACGATGTTTTCCTTCACCGTAAAAGCGCCGAATAAACGTACATATGAAATTCTAAAACCGAAAAACACATTGGTACGTGGTGGGATTCGAAACCTAAACCTACTGCTTTATTTTATAGAATGTGAGCAGGACAAAAAGGCAATCGAAATCTTTTTCTCAAATGGTAATAAGAATGAGATAACAAAACACGTTTACGTTATGACCAATTGAAATAATAACTCCTAAATAAATATCAAAGACTATGTAATGTACATGGAACTGTTTTTTTTTATGTTGTACTATTTGGAAATATTGATTCCCGATGCGTATTTTTGAGTGAATCAGGACAAAATCGCTTGTATGTAGTTCTATGGAATAAATTAACAAAAAATATTCCATTTTTTCATGGCTGACGTCGGTTCTATAGAACAAAATGGGAACTGCACCAAAAATCTGGTAGGATACTAAACTTCTATGCCCGTCTTACACAATGTTATGAAATTGCGCTATGTCATGGTGACGTAGGTACGTAGATAATCTAATTATTTACGGCATTGCACGTACAAGTATAGGTATTAGGTATGTATTGCATTATTGCATGGTGAGCCCCTCGAAATAATGACGCACTTTCTGTTGAGTGCAGGAATCAGAAATGCAACGCTGACGTACTAGGTAGGCAAGTTTATGTCTCTAGATTTATAAAGCGATCTCAAGATTGAGAGCAATATTAAGTATGGATTTGACAGGTCGTTTTGTACTGAAATGACATTTCTGATACGAACTCAAATTCGCTGTCACTCTTGAGAGCTGATTATAAATGCGGCCCTACAATAATTTTTCTTATCTTTAGTTTTAATACTACTGAAAACTGATAAGAATTTGATATCTTTAACAAGGATAAGCCCTTGTCTATTTAATACGCACCTAATGTGTAGGGTATACATACTTGGTTAAACATACATAAATACTATCACGCCTGTATCTCTAACGGGGGTAGGTAATAAAATTTTAAAAAATCAGTGCGGTCTCTCTTTTGTTTGATATACTTAATTTTATTAAAGAGTCTAAGAGTAAAAAATAATACCTTTATCAAACATCTTTGACAGCAACTATTCTCATAAAATAAAATCCTTAAAATTAAAACTTCAAATTAAAAAATTCACGTCAAATTCGAATCCACACGTTCGAAGAGAAGAAATATACTTAAATTTTTACAGGGTGCTCCAGACAATGTTTATTTTATTTTTATACGTTTTTATGGTCGTTTATTGCATCCTGTATAAGCTCTACTGCAATATAATCAGTTATAGCTTAGGGTTCTTCCATGCTGGACTGGGAGCGATAGAAAAACATAGAATGTGCCAGCTGCATCTTCTCCCGGGCATGCTGTAAAAAACAGCTAAGGGATTCGAGGGTTTCAGTGTATTGCAATTTAGGCGATGGGCTGACAACCTGTCACTATAGCGATATACTACCATAAATAATATAATAACCCTCAAAACTGGTCAGACGTGGCGGAACGACCTGTGGGTCGTTTTTCGCTCTGCCTACCCCTTTAGGGATAAAGGCGTGATTTATGTATGTATGTATGTATGTAGGAAGCAGGTAAGTATGTTATCGGTTTGTATTGTTATCCGATCTGCGTCCTTCAAGGGCCGTTGCGGTCGACGTCTTTATCAAATGACAACACTAAGCTAAGCACTGCGTAGTATCACGTAGTTCTTATTCCCTATTATAATTATAATGTAGGTCTCGTTTTCAAGTCCTTCCCGCACGTGTGATTATAACACAGTTGATTGAAACCTGATATTTTAGTTTGACGTGTAGATCAAACACCCACCGGTCTGGTTTTGATAATTGATGATGATTAAGGGTGTGAATTAAATTAACCCATGAAACTGAACAACTTTCCCGAAGAAATTGATAAATAAAGAGCAGTGCTTGTTGTGTCTGTGTTTCCTATGTATTTTGTCCTTTGTATCTTTCTGTGTACAATAAATGGTTAAATAAATAATAAATTGTTAAATAAATAAATAAGGCAGATGGGAAATGTCATCAGGCGATTGGCTTTTTTTTGGTAGATGTAATCATTATCTCTATCTCGTTGACACAAAACTTTTTTTTCTAAGCTTCACGTTGCCAGCATTTGGAAACATACTTTGAGTATGATGTTGTATGCAGAATGAATTGTTACATGAGTAGGTCTCACTGTGCTGTTCGACTAGAATCTAGTTAACATTGGGTTGGCCGTATGCTTAGTTGCCACTGTTATAATATAAAAAAAAAAAACATTTATCTGCATAAACTAGATCGCATTATATCAATGATCTACGAGTATAGATAGAGGTATGTCAATCTGATTGTCATTTAATCCGCCGTCCTTCAAGGATGATTGCGGCTGATGGCGCCATTTTGCGGCGATGATACTCGCAGTAGGTAAATACTTTCGTCCAAGGTAAATACGCGCTGTAATATAAATCAAATTATAAAAAATTAAAATCATACCAATGAGAACAAAATTATGAAAAAAAAAACAGTTTGCAGAGTACATAAGTACTGGCGGAGAAACAACCAAGTATATTACTAGGAATAACCTGCGAAAAGGTTTTAACACTTCCCATGCTCATTGCTCGTGATCGAAGTGAAATCACAACTCGTGCACAAAACTATTTATCCTCGACTAAATTATCAGCCCTCGCATTGATGGCTCGGCAGATAAAAATCTCAAAAAAAATTACTTACATGCAATTGTCGTATTATAATTTTTCGGTAAGTATCAGTCAAGAAGCTGAATTTAAAAAATTTAGAATGTTCTTTGTATACTTACAAAGGGCATTCCGTGATCGATAAAAGATACTAATTAAGGAAAAGGAGCACTGAGCCAAAGAGCCCTTTTAAATTGTAAGTAATTATACCGATTGTACTGCTCTAATTTCCTACAAATCAGTAGGTGTAGCGTAGCATCCTTGGCTAACCAATTACCTATCAGCTCTTTTGTGAAAAGCCGCTTCCTATCACGTGCCTTCTAACATCTCGTGTTCATGTACTATCTTATACTTGTAGGAATGATCATCTTATAAAGTATTTATTTGTCATACAGAAATGGTATTAATAAAATCATGCTTTACTCTTAAGAGAAGAGCAATAGCTGACTTGACTACTTATTAGAAGAAGTTTCCGTATCTTTTAACAAATTATCAGTATATGACCTAATTTGCTACCAGTGTCAAATAAGGAATGTCAAAGTCTCGTGCTTGTGTGTATGTCAAAGTGAAATTAGTTAAGAACTAAGTTAAGAATAAGTTAAGAATGATTCGGCCAGAATCGAGAGCAATGTTGTAAAAAAAAAAACTTATTTTCATCGAAATATGACATGTAATCATTTTGACAGAGATTTTGTTGATTTCTCTAAATTTGTTGAGGACTTGAGTTGAGGCCCCTTTGTATCATATTATTGCTACCTATTCTTAAGACAGTAGTACCTATTATAGTAAAAACACATTATAGGCACATAATTAGTAATAATTATATTATTAGTAATAATCCTTACTGGAAATAACGTTTTACAGAGTTAGTCAACAATAGGTTATTAAATAATTAGTAAGTAACATTAGTTTAGCCTAATTAACTATTCATTAATGTCAAAACTTTCCATTATTAGACTAGTATTTACTAAAAAATATTGCTATGCCAGTTCTTTATAGCTCGTTAGATTTTTATAATATCCCTAAACAAGATTTCTTTAATACAAAAAGATTTTTTATTACTCGGAGAACAAAAGTTGGTCAATTCCATTCAGTAAACTCACAAACTCGAGAGGTGAGAAGTTTTATTACATATAATCATGCCTTTATCCCTAATGGGGTAGGCAGAGCGTAAACGACCTAATCAAAGGTCGTTCCGCCACGTCTGACAAGTTTTGAGGGTTATTCGAGATAGATTGAATATTATTATAGTGACAGGTTGTCAGCCCATCGCCAATACTGAAACCCTCAAATCCCTTAGCTGATTTTTACAGCAATGCCCGGGAGGAGATGCAGCTGGCACATTCTATGTTTGTCTATCACCCCCAGTCCAGCGTGGAAGTTTTACATGTAAATATTTTCTTTGTTATAATATTGAACCATATTTTTCTTATCAGCCGAGTGAAATATCAATCAACAATATAATTTCCTTTTAACAGTTATCATTGAGACAATGCTCAATAACCATTATTCGTAATATTTTCGTTGCCAGGAAGTAATTGCTACCATAGCGATAAGGCTACCTTTATAGCAATTATTTTTTCTATGTTTTTTTTATGTATTATTTGTATATTTTTAGGTACTGTTAAAAATTATCGTATAGTATCTTAAAACCCAGAAGCAATTCGCCTTATCTCCATCTAATACGTGAGGGCTGACCAAACAACCGCCCTAACGTAACTTTCAATCAAAACCTATACTTCTATTGCTGATATCCACCGATAAGAATCAGCAAGTCGCTCGAAAATCCGGTAATAACCGGTTTTCGTTATCGACTACACAACCACTTACTGGAATGAACCTGAACAATGATAGTATTGAAAATAATTGATCAGACGCAAGTAAACTATAACAACTAGGTTGTTTTGAAAGCATTCAACGCTGACGTTGAGGATAATGATGGGCAAGAGATATCAAAAAATATCCACAAGATCTATTCCATCTAGACTTCAGGACCCATCTTCTACAAACTCTATGCAGATCTGGTGGATCATACGGGGTGTAAGGGACAGCGTCCCGCAAACTTATAGGAGTTGCTCAGTCAACGAAACTGAACAACTACCACCAGGATTTTGTTTCAGGAAATGAAAAAATAATTTTGCTTTTTCATACAAAACGACCACCTCAATCAGACAGTTTGTATGGAAAAGCAATTTTTTTCCTGAAAAAAAACCTGGTGATAGTTATTATTAATTATTATTGATAGATAGTTCAGTTTCGTTGACTGAGCAACCCCTATCAGTTTGCGGGACGCTGTCCCTAACACCCGGTATTTGATACTTTTTCCTGTATGAAATCGTAAACTTAATAGGTGCAGTACATACTTAAGTACATACATCTAAGTAGGTAGATGTGAAGCGAATTTACCATGGTTTATTTCAGAATAACCTTTCAAGGTGACGAAGGTTGTCCGATAAGCAAATGCGCATTATGTTACACTCCATTATGATCGTGCGTGGGCTAGACTAGGAATATAAAAATGTAGAGATACCTAGAATTTGCCACTTATACCGGGTGAAATTGAAATCATTCGACGAATTTTGAGGGTGAGTTCAGGCCACGGAACTGAACAACTTTCCCCATGAAAAATATCATATATGTTGAAAAATATATGCTATTTTTAACTATGATAATAATTATGTATGATCCTAATCATACCCTGTCAAAGAAAGTTTTTTGTAAGGTTCTATTGTAACAGAAAATACTTGCCCTATTTCAGAGCTAGCTTTTAAATGGGTAGTGAAAATCACGTTTCGAAGATACAGGACTATGGCCCGTATTTATAAAGCGATCTCAAGATTGAGAGCAGTATTAAGTGGATTTGACAGGTCGTTTTGTACTAAAATGACATTTCTGATTTGAACTCAAACTCGCTGTCACTCTTGAGAACTGATTATAAATACGGGCCTATGAATCGAACCAAAAATACAAGTCTTTGCCTACCCCGTAATGGATAAAGGCTTGACTTTATGTATGTATGTAAATACAAGTCTCAAATAGAGTACATGACCACGAGACCCGTCGCTGTTTAGTATCTACACGTGTTAATTAGATTTTTGTGATTGTCATCAATTTACTGTACCAATTAGTTATTACCAACGTCATAGTCACAAGGCACTTACTTAGCAAATAGTAAATTCACACATTCCGATGTACGTCACACATCGTCTGATTAATTTTATAAAAACTTCATGCATTCATAAAGCATATTTTGTTCTTGAAAATACATACATTTGAAATTCCCCATCAAGGGTGGTGGTACATACGGGGTGTAAGGGACAGCGTCCCGCAAAATGATAGGGGTTGCTCAGTCAACGAAACTGAACAACTATCACCAGAAAATTTGCTTTTCCATACAAAATGTCCGATCGAGGTGGTCATTTTGTATGAAAAAGCAATTTTTTTTTTCATTTCCTGAAAAAAAGTCCTGATGATAGTTATTCAGTTTCGTTGACTGAGCAACCCCTATCAGTTTGCGGGACGCTGTCCCTTACACCCATAATATATTTTTTTAAATAGGTACTCTTATATGCGATTGCACGTCTAGTGTAATGTAAAAAATGTAGGACAAGGAAGAAATTATTATCACTAGAAATTAATATCACTAGAAATTATTATCACTAGAAACGCTAATTAGAATTTTGAACCTATTTCTTTCATAACATTCTTATCTTACCTACAATATTCTTTACTTTACTTGCATCATATGAACGGGTTTTTTCCATAGAGAATAGAGATGCACTTTGTGTGACTCAATAACAAGATTAAACTAATTCAATTATGTTCTCATAACTCATACGCATATACGAGAGCTATTTCAGTAAGTAACACAAACATAGGTACATCTTTTACAGATAAGTAGGTACCTATAACTGCAGTTTAGGCGTAGGACTGACAACCCATTTCTACAGCAATACACAATTCCATCTGAAATTATTTGAAATTCCAAATTCAGGCCGAGAAACAGAAGTTGGTAGAAATATCGATACGACAAATAGTAGAGAACGCAACGGTATTGTATCTCTCGGGAAATTCCCATACCTAGTTGCAGGAAAAACCGCGTAACGGAAAGCTACTAAATTATGATAGGTACATAGTATTTATTCGTACATACAGATACTAAGTTTTTTAAGGTAGTAGGTAAACCCTAGTAGGTATTCCTCTTAGACAAATTTTGTTCATAAGTATGTAAAGGAAACGTTATTAGCAAAAACCGCGCCATCCTCTACCTAAACATTATTTTTGTCTGTTTGCATTGAATGGACTCAATCACAACTGCACCGAGTTTAAAAAACTTTCACTTTTAGAAATCTGCACTATTCAAAAGTAACATAGTAATGTAATGTTAAATGTATCATATAAATTATCTTTATCTCTTTTTACCGCAGGGAAATGTCTTATTCTCATGGAAAACTCATCGATGCGGTTTGATATTGTAATTCTCATAAAATAATTTATCGAGGTACCTATAGGTACGTAGGGAGGTAGTCTTAGGAAGTAGGTAGTCTTCTGTCTGGGTGTTGCGAGGAAATTTCCATAATGACGCATAATTTAGGTCATTTAAGAGATTAAGGATAAAATAACATTATCATAAATATCATTCTTATCAAAACAATCAATTTTGCCTTATCAACAATGGTGACATATTGCTAAAAATAATCTAATCTATACGATATGCGTGCCGCAGTCCTTTGTCGTCATACTTTGAACTTTTTTCATGGGAATACAATATTTTCCCACGTGTCTATCTTTGCTAATTTATAGGACTCGACGAACGGCTTTATGATGTTCTGCCTACCCTTTAACAAATATAGGCGTGATCTGTAGGTACTCCAAGTAAATTACATATTCCTTACATCACCCTTCATAATCATCATCACTTCAGCCGGAAAACGTGCACTGCTGAATGCTGAACGAATATCTAACGCCTCATACATATACTTTCAGGCGTAGTTGGAAGTTCCAACTTCTCTGATCTTACGCCAGTTTTATCCACAGATGCCCAGCCACCTTTATTTACCAAACTAACTAACTTGATATATTGATAACAAATTAATGTTCAAAATCACATTATCTCCATACAATTTTCAAACCAAAATGCCGGCACGTGTAACTAACATGCTTTCAAACTGTGTTACCGCATTAGTTTGAAGATTAAACATAATCCGCCGTGTGTAACTTTATTACATTTATGCTATTTAATAAAAAAATAAGCTCAATTTTTTGCGATACATCATAAACAAAACAAATCCTTTTCTTGATTATAAAAATTAAATATGTTTAACTTGATTATAATGTACTAATAAAGTGTCTTACATATTTTATGATTCCAAAGAATATTAAACGCACAATTAGGATTTATAAAATTGCTGATAAATATATGGGGAACATTGAACCGTAATTAAATTTTCTAGACTGAAAGAGATAATAAATCTTGAAAAACATAGAATGTTACCACTATTTATTATATTTGTGTGATAAGATAACCTGTTACTTTAGCAGTAAGTACATGGCCTTACAATTTGACAGGTGTGAATTTTAATAAGCCGTTGACGACCTATCTACCCCTTAAGCGATATAGACGTGACGTGTATGTATTAATAAAAGTATCGCGTACATGCTGACGTCCGAACACAACATGCCGATGCGTGTTATTAACGTCTATTTTGGCACAAGCCGGCTTCCAAACTGCCAAATTGTCCTCTTGGCAGGGCATGGACATCGCCTATTAGCGCCATGCTATGTTGTTCTAACTGAACAAGAGATTTTATAGGCTTAAATATATGATAGAGTTACGTAATTAGTCATGTCCAAAGAAATAAATGTCTTAATTATAGAGATAGAGAGTGATTTATATTATATGTATGTAAATAAGTGCATAAGGTGGCGCCGTCCAAACAATGGACCATCTATTCTGCTGCCCTAACTGCCCTAGCTCACGCTCACTTGAGTACCTACTGGAAGCAAGCCCTAGAGCTATAGCCGTGGCTGAATACTGGGCCAAAATGATGATCGACTTGACAAAGAAGAAGAAGAAATGCATAAGGTGCATATCTTCTTGGACGACCTCGCCCTGAAGGTTCTGGGGATTGACCCTCTATATAGTTCTTTAGGACATTTTATCATAAAAAAATATAAACTGTTTATTCTCTAGACCAGATATGATCAGAAATCGAGGCAGGGTCGATGTTGGAGCGGGCTCACCCAGTCTCATTAGAGAAAGCGACATTTACTCTTCTGTGGGCAATCCCACACACAAAAAAAAACAAGGAGTTTGGCGCCTCTCTATTAGGCGATTACTCGCAAGTTCGCAACCTAGGCGGAGCCTACCTAACCTAAATAAAAATTTATATTGGCACAAAGCACTAAATAAAATTACTTACTAAGGTATTCTATATCTTGTCTATTTTGGAGCCACCGGCTGCCAAGTTGGCAAGATTCAGACATTGGTAATTAACACTGTCTATTTTATTTATCGAGACAAAACAATAGATCGTGTCGTTTTATTTTATTCTATGAACATTATTATTTGTCAAAATGATCTAAGGTTTGTTTTGACTATAGAGGTTTTTTTTAAATGATTACATTAATTCGTAAAAGTTAGAGTGAACCAGGCATCTTGTGGGTGAGCTCGCTCCATTGTACTTTGTCTCTGTCGCTTCTGACCTAGACTGGAGTCAAGAGCAATTGCCCATTTCTTATTTTTTTTTAAAAAACAGTTACATAAGAGAAACTTCTTCCATTTTGCAAGTAATAATAACTCCAGACAGATATGTACCTATATGTAAACAGCAAACAGCTTTCAGATATACTTGCATATGCTTTTATAAATAAACATTGGATGAATGGTGCATCTATTTTCTGCTCTACATAGATTACATAATCTTGTTTATCTCATACTGGTCCATGATAATGGTACATTTTGAAATATGTACCTATTTATAACTTTTTTTTTTATAGAGAAAAACAAGCATTTTCTACCTAACCTACTACAAAAATATAAGGAACAGTCAAAAATGTATCCGCCATTTTACAATGAACTTCCTCCACGCGCCATTTTACTTTGGTCCTTCTTGCGCCGTCTGTGTTCAATTGTTTCTCCCCAACCAGTTATTACCAGATTATATTTTAATAACAACGGACTATAACTGGTTATAATAAAACAATTGACACTCGGGGACAATCAGAGGCTGGTCTGAAGGTTCTAGAAGCATATAGAAATGGTCTCTAAATGAGTGGCACACTCTACCAATAAATTGTATTGACAAGTGTGCCTTATCTTATCAAAAGTAATACTAATACCATAAAGGAGTTCATACTCGTAAAAATGTGTTTTTTTAATCCGAGCTACTATTAATCCGCTTCTTTAAATTAATTTTATCATAAAAAGCATTTTTTTTTTTACTGAAATTCAATTGTAATACCACAGGCATTCAATAGGACTCAAAACTATGCAGACGATTAATTACTCTACGGACGAAGGAAATTCTTATGCAAAATATCACGGCCAAAGCATCGTAAAATTTATGGAAAATATCACAGTTATACCTACTTACAAGGTAAGCAGTGCATCGTAGGCATATTCCGGAATTTCAGATATGAATACTGCTGGTAAAATATCAGTTATCTATTTCCCATTTTTATTTTAAAAGTCAAACCTAAACTAAACCATTGAAACAATAAACCCGAAACCTACTGGACCTATTTTAATATTTGTTTATTTATTTGCAAAAGTACGCACGTACTTAAAATACCTTGTAATAGTTAATGCACTAGTTGTATGAATAATGGAGCAATTACTTAAGAGTCATACTCGAGCTTTACCTACAATGTTGTCTCTCATACATAGTCATACAGTTAAGTACTAGTTGTAATTAATTATAGATTATTAAATGGCGCTCGTGTACACTTCTATTTTTAGAAACATTCATAGAGTCCCGTATACCTGCACAGAGTAGAGTCAGGCCTATATTTTGAAGGATTAGGAAGGACTAAGTTTTTTTACTTGTTTAGTCTTCTTCAGATTTTTTAATATATCTTAGACACGATTCGTATATTGACCACAATTAGACAGAGCGAGACCACCATAAAATAGGCAGCACATTTTAAAGTTATACTTCTTTAGGCGCGTTATAAAAAATTGCTGAGAGTGAAATTTTACGATGCGCGCGCATCAGGTTGAAGGCCGTAAGTCTCGAAAAAAAGCTACCAACAAAATAGACATAGAACCTCTATTATGAAAAATGGTAAAAATGAAAGAAAGAAGTATAACTTCTTACGCGCCCATTTTATTTTTATTCCGACCTATCTAACTTGAGGAAAATATCCAATTACTTGAGTAGAATTATTCAAAACGATGTAGACATGTCGTAAACAATTTAATTAGCTAGTCTACCTATTAGAATAGTTACCACGTGTTAGTACCTACTTATTTATTTCCTACATCGACATTGAAAGAGGTGAATGCGCTGCTCTCATTATTTTGGAAACGTTCCGAAAGACGCATTTCGAATTATCACATCAGCTGATTGGTTGTGTACGTGAAAATAAAAATAAAGATAGATAGATATGATTACAACGGCTTATCTTTTTTCCTGGGTATTTGAAAATATACCTACTTTCAAATCCCACAAATGTTGTGCATATTTTTCAAAGCTAGTGTTTTAATTTCGAAAGAGGTGGCGGCGCTTATGTTTCTAAAATAATGGCGAGAGCTTATACTATCACTAGATCGAAAAAAGTGGAAGGAGTCGAAAGAGGCCTTTATCCTGCAGTGGGATACCACAGGTTAATAAATTAATAAATAAAATAAGCATTTTAAAAGTCCGAGCTTCTAGTTGTAGAGCTTTTAAAACGGGCTACCTGGGTTACGTTTCAAATAATTACAGGTTCAATAATACAAATTGATGTATGGTCAGCGTCAATAATGTGAAGTCATAGTATCTTCTCTTTCTATAGTTTCAAACAACTGTGACTATTTCTCGGACTATTTATCTGGTAAATTTAAAAAAAATTACCCATAGAAGTAAAAGAATTCATGATCATCTAAAAAATAAAAATATTTTATAGACATTTAGTGAAATAGAAATCTATTATCAAAATTTCAGTGATATCTGCTGATAAATACAAAAATCATACAGTTAATAAAAATACAGTTTTCTGTACTTTATTTCAATATGTATAAAAAATAAGAAATTAAAGTACTGGTATAATGTTTTCGATTGCACTTTGTAAATTTCTAATAATTTAGTTTAGTTAGCTTTACTTTACCTGTTGCGATACTTGGTAATTTAAGCTATACTTAGAAGTTGAATATGGTTTTCTTGACAAGGTACCATTTTAGCCGAACATTTCTGAGAAATCCGCATCTTAGGTTCAATTTTTTTCTTGCCGTATTGTCTGTATTGTATCTCTACCTTTTTGTATGAGTTCGAAGTTTATTTGCAGACAGTCGAGACAGTTCCAATGATTGTAAACACACAGAATGGCAAATCATTCACGACTCATGCAAAATTTGAAAGGGCAAGTGATTTTTGTGTGTTTAATCCTCTAGATTAGGTAGCCGACCCATGAAATTCGGGAAAAGGCTAGGATGATGATGTGTGTGAAAGGAAAAGTAAGGTGGCGATGGAATAAAACGTCAGAAATATTAATATTTAAGCTTTTTATTGTAATGTTGAATACTTGTAAACATCAGATCAGACACTGCAGTCACTACATGCAATATTGTATAAATGTTTGATATAGATACATTGAAAAGACTTACTATAAAATAGCCTAAAATTTTGAACTTTTCAATAGCTAGCTATTATAAATACCCTTCGATATATAGCACATATATTGCAGTACAATGTCTGGCAGTTTATACGTTAAAAGGAACATGAATAGTATAGACTAAAAATAGAAAAGAATGCAAATTATTTATGAGCAGACAAACATATTTTTCCTCACAAATAATTTGACCCAAAAGTGCCTTAAAATTTAGAATGACCAATGATATCTCACATTTTCAATACAACTACGAACATTATCTCAGTTTTACTGAACACTAATATTAATAAAGCTGGTCCATATACACAGTCAATACATTAATATATACAGGGTGTTAATATAATTGCGTGCCATAGCTTAAGGGGTGTTTCAGTAACGTAAAAGAAGCCTATAAAAATATAAAAAACAATCCAACCCAAAAAGTAAAAAAAAAACAAAAGTCGGTAGGTATTTAATTTATGATGATTCCCAGAGCTGCGCCTACCTCTCGTGCTATCACCAACACCGCGTTACGCGCGAGTCGCATTTGGTCACATCGGATAGCGACTCACGCACGCTTGGTTATAGCACGAGAGGTAGGCGCAGCTCTTGGAATCATAATAAATACCGACTCTTGGTTATTTGATTTTTTGAGTTGGATATTTTTTATATTTTTTATGGGCTCCTTATACGTTACTGAAACACCCCTTAAGCTATGGCACGCAATTAAATTAACACCCTGTATAGTACCTAACATCACATAAAATCATGCAAAATTTGTAACAAAATGTCGATATAGCTTGCCAAATAAGACCCTCTATGATTACCCCGTTAAGTTATTGATACAACAATACTTAGTACAACTAAATCTCACTGCTATTGATGACTACAAATCCATTCGACTTATAATAATCAACATCGACAGATCTAACTATTTTTAAAATATTTAACAATATAAAAAAGGTACTCGTTTCATTATAATTAATGCCATTCTTACTCTTTTAACGCACCATGCTTATACACAAACTAGTAAAATTTTGGCTAGAATTACAAAAATTTTAGAATTTTGAACACACTGTCTTGATTATGATTATGCTGATCGTAAAAATTTTATTTTCAAAAAGTTAAAACTCGAAGTACCCCTGCAATTTAGAGTGGTGTTACGGCGTCTAAAAACTAAATTAAATAACATAATTAATCTTTGTTAACTAAATAACACCACGTGTTTTACAAATAACGAATCACAGATACCATTCGCGACCTGTCACAACTACCGCTAGCGGTCCGGGACCCCTCGACCATCGATCCCGGACTCAATCTTACACTAAACACAGTCTTAAATCCAGCCCAGTTACAACCTAATACTGACAACCCGGTCATAAACCTAGTACTTCATACAATCGATAGATAGAGCGACAGATAACAAACATGCAACAGTGAATGAAAGCGAACCGAAATGAAAACTAATACTATTGCATTGAGTCGAAGAAGTCCAGAAAATTAGGTTCCCATAGGCGGAGGTTAGCACATTCAAT
>JARACY010005381.1:0-22082 GCA_029255725.1 Scrobipalpa atriplicella | reverse complement strand
AGTAGAAGTAAAACATTTGATATTCTCAGAAACTTTGTCGTGAATCGAAATACCTTTTTTTGTAAGTTTTACGGAAAGTTGAACTTCGAAGTTTGAATCGTAATGCGAGGGTATTCTTTAAAAGCACGAAGATCACTTATAATCATTACCGTCCGTCGAGTGTGACCATCGACTTCAGGGTTAATTCACACCGGGCAGCGACGCAACGCGGAGCAGTGCGAAGCTGTTTTTGAAGTTGCATCTCGCTGTACCAGCAGTGCAAGGAATTTTGGAGTTCTGTCAATAAAGTGTCTATTATTATAATCACACTTTTGAAAACTGCGTACCGCTTCGCGTTGCGCCGGTGTGAATATTTATAAAACTTTTATAAGGAGTATTTTCTTTCCATGCTGGACTGGGAGAGATAAAAAAACATAGAATGTGCCAGCTGCCATCTCCTCCCGGGCATGCTGTAAAAACCAGCTACGGGATTCGAGAGTTTCAATTTAGGCGATGGGCTGACAACCCGTCGTTATAGCAATATACATAATCATCTGTTATGTATGACCCTCAAAACTTGACAGACGTGGCGGAATGACCTTTGTTTTGGTCGTTTTTGCTCTGCCTACCCCATTAGGGATAAAGGTGAATGTAAAATCATGTCAGAGGCACTTGAAGTGGTTATCACCTGCGGTCCTTATGGGTATTGGGAGTTGGGTCCTACAAGACCCGCATTATTATGTCATGACCTGGGTTCGACCCAACCTGGGATTAATACGAATATGTTATCCAACAATATTAATCCAATATTTTGGAGTGCGTGGTCGAAGTTAGAAGAACAGGATTTATATTTTCTTAATGCGAGGGATGCCATTAATTGACGCAATGAAAGCTCAAATTTGTTTTTTTTTCTTACCCAGAAATCTCACATTTTGGAACAGCCGGTATTTTATTGTAAAGCATCAATGATCCCTTGCGTTTATATTGTCCGAAAATTTGTGTTACACTTCCTGAGATAATTTTTTCGCGAATGTTATTGAATTAGTTAAATGAACCCTATTAGTTTCCGGGAAGTTGTCCCTTACACCCTAATACAGCCTTTGATTCGCCTAAAGGTATTTACGCAGTGTTTCCTTTTTGAAAGGTATTATTATGCATTGTGTAGCATTTGACGTGGCTCGTAAACTACCTATCAGCTTTATGCTCACTAGGGATGGTTACAATAGGCCCTTTAAGTTATGGCGCATTTTCGATGATCGAAAATTGAGGTTCAGGTGAGGGCCGTAGATGGCTGGTATTACTTTTGCTATAAATTATCTTACCTACTACACAATTATCTTACTATTATGCGATATAACTAGATTAACTGCCTCTTTGGGTCATTGGTCTGAGCCACGAACTCCCCATCGTTTTCCCGGTTGCTGTCTTTGATTGTGGTCGTTACATAAATCATGTCAGAGGCCCTATTAGGTGTGCTATTATTTGTTTTATAAACTCTTGCCACCGGGGTTCATCGCACTCTAATTTTCAGACACTATTTACCTACCTAGTGACTGCATTTTTAATCAAATTACTTACCTACCTACTTCGTTGCGAGTGATGGCGCACATTTCTCTGTATAATGTAACGTGCTTCGAGTAATGAAATGGCCCAGAGTTATGAGAGCCAGGGTTGATGGCCAATTTAGTGCATGAGCGGGTTTCCATACCAAGACGTTCATTGTGTACAACTTTTGGGTTTTAGCACATTTCCAAATAGATTTTATGTATATTTCTGGGAAATAGTTTACTAGTACCGAAAATTCGACAACTTACCTATTTGGAGCTGCCATCTTCGAAAAGAATACTCGATCTTTAGCATCGTAGGGTTTTAAAACTTCGTAAAATATTTGTGGCCTTCCGCGCAAAAAGGTATCAGTTGTCGGCATCTAGTTTCGCAGATATATGCAGTTGTAAAGTGAGGTGAAAAATTGCATTCCGTCAATTATTTTTTCTGCAACTTTGTACAATAAATGACTAAGATGTTTACAAGTTCCAAGAACACATACAAATCTATCTAATGAACAAGAAAAAAGTTTGATTTATTTTGTTCAATTATACTTTAAAAATGCTTTTACTGTAAGTAAGATATATCAGGGTTTTATCTTCAAAGGCCTGGTAAAAATTTAGTGGTGAATATTTTTTTTATTGATAATATCAATTGACTTTTCTAGATATACGGACTACCTGGTACCTTGTTGCACGGAAGGCCACATTTTCTTTTTTAATCTGACACGTAAAAATATCCTCTCACCTTGACCCTGCTCAACCCATTTTTTTACATAACATAATTCAAAGGATCCCCAAGATATTAAATTGGGGCGTAATACTGCTTTTCGATAAAATAAAATTTTGTTATAGAAGTCTAGACCGTTTTAAAGACATTTAAACTCATTTGATCCGTTTTTAATCCAGCGTTCTGAGAATTTCTTGCAAAGAAATGGATTAAACATAAAATGATTTTGCTATCAAAATAGCAAAAGATAAGGTCAAAGGTCAGCGGGTTCAAAACAGCTAGTCACAGTTACAGAAGAATAAAAGTCGTTAGGAGCTGAGCGGCGGCGACTTCTCAAATTAGTGGTCACCATATTTTGTTAAGATCAATAAAAAGATCAATTCAATATTCTTTTTTTTTAAATTCTAAACTTCTACATTTAATATTAAATTTTTCATTTTTTATCGTCCGTAGCCAGCAACAACATCTATATCTATGTATTTCCAACTCGGTGCTAGAAAAAACTACGTCAAAGTTATATGTCTTTTTATAAGCTTTTTATACAAAAACACATTTCAAAAATAGTATACGTGTTAGCAAATTAGTTAAGTTACTAAATCTACTATTTCAATATTTCTTGGGTTTCACCTTTCTTTATGTATATACCCTTTCTGTTACACGTTGTATAGGTTAGGTCCTGGAATAGGACAAAGGTTACTTTTAACTGCGGGAAAACCTTCATTTCCACGGGAAAACTCATTAACGCGGGTGAAACCACGGGCGGAAAGCTAGTTTATGTGAGTACCTATAAGCCTTTTCAAGAGATAAGTTATTTCGCGAACTATCTTATTTTTTTCCTTTTAAAAATCAAGTTTAACCTAAATACGACAATCTTCAAAGATTTTTCCTGAACAGAGCCAATTTGTATCCGAGTCAAGGATTGCTTCAAGGGCACGCAGGTCGACTACTCTCTAATAGTGTTGCCGTAATATCGATAGTATTGGCGATAGTATTTCATACATACATACATAAAGTCATGCCTTTATTCCTAATGGTATGGTAGGTATGCGTAAAACATCTAGTAAGGTATAGAGCGTTTTCGCCACCTCTAACAAATATTGCGGGCAATCTTAGATAAAAAAGTGTATCGCTATATAATGATAATTTGTCAGCCCATCGCCTGAATTTCAATACACTGTAACCCTCGAATCCCTTTTCTAGCTTCTACAGCTGGCACATTCTATGTTTGTGATGTTTTAGGTATATCGATAGTATTCCGATCTTTAGAAACAGTTATACAACTTTTATCGATAGGTTTATCAATAGGTAGGGTAAAAATCGACAAGTATTTGATGTATGTCGTCTTGGCTTCTTCTTTTTATCGAGTGGGTTTTTGAGTCGACGGTCGACCCTATTACCAGTACCAACTTATGGCAATCTCGCCATAGTGCTATCGACATAGTAATAGTAGGATATTGATGGTATTGATTTTCAATAACATTAATTACTACTTAATACTCTTAAAGTAATTCAATATGCCTGTCGATATTGTTGTTTTTCAAGGTCAACTATCGATAGTCAAATCATCGATAATCCGGCAACACTACTCCCTGGAGATAGCCCTGGAAACTCCACCACGCCTGTGGGCCACGAGCTACGACTATTAATATTGCTATACGAGTATCAACAAGATAAAGTGGGACGAAGAAAAGGGTTTTCTAAAGGTTTCCATGGAAGCTATTCTTATTTTTACTTTTATTTATAAGAACTATGTCAATCAAATTACACATAAAATAAAAATTCCTCTGCAAGCTTCGTCTAATTAAACATCAAATATTTATCAGCAACACGCCTTGTTGAAATAAACCAAAATAAGAAATTAATCCAACAATATTTTGTCAACTTAAAACACTACACATCATTCATCAGCAACACGCTCGGTAAAAAAATTAATAAAATAATAACAATAAAATTAAGGCATAGTATAAGTCCATACCCGGTGGAACAAGCCACATATCCCCCCTGGCCTATCCCTCCTAGGAGGGAAGAACGGATTTTTTTTCCACTTTTTTCTACTAGGGGGGATACACTCGCCGGGTCTATTAGGTCCCCATCACAATGGCAGCATTGCCTCTCTGAACGGCTAAAGAGAGACGCTGAAGATTTTCCTCTTATTTTATTTCAGGTGATTTTAATTTAACTGCAATGAAAGGAGTTTACTTCTTAGAAACTGCATAACTTTCTCAAGGGAATGAATTTACGATCCTCTTTTAAATGGGAGTTTTACCTGAGTTTTACTTTATTTCATAATATTTCAACCTCTAGATGTTTTGGTGTCACGCTCACGTCTCGCAACATACGTATAATTATAATAATATATAAATTAGTCCACATCTTATTTTCAAAAATAGAAATGTAACGTGAAAACAAACAAACACTTGCACAAAAAGAATGTCTGAATTTTTAATGCTTTGATTTTAGTTAGGCATTATCAAGGCAAGCATGTCAAATGTTCGCGGCCAAAGTGTTATTTTACTTTCCTGTCTCTACTCTTAATACAAAAAGAAAAATATGCCAAAATTAAGGTATCTTAAGACAAATGCTTTTAAAATCATTTTTCTATTAAATAAAAGAAAACGTACACGTTCAAAAACACATTCTTCTTTAATTTCCGATTTCAACACCGTTCGTTCCATTTTGAAATCGAATTACGCCTCTTGTGCTGATTTATTTCGTTCTGTAGCCTCGTCAGCCAAGCTATGTAGACCTCTGATTTGGTATTGTCCGATGGAATTTCTATATAATATTTGGTTGTGTGAAATTATCCTGGGGTCTCGTAACGCTGGTGGCATGTTCGCTTGTTATCCGGTTTAGGTGCGTGATCGTGTGTAACGTTGTTCTTGTTATATTGAGTGTAAGAGTAATTTATTACCCAGTATTTTGTATTCCAGTTTGAAGGACGAAATAACTAGGTATATTTCAAATTGCCACTTTTACTTGAGAAAAGTTTAGGACTTTGTCTCTATGACACCTTGAAAATTTTCTCCGAATCGGTTAGATCGTCATCTTCTTCTTCGATAGAAGTGGATGAATTACCTAATGCAATCCGACACACCAGTCAAAGATCGAAAAATGGCAGTCAAAGATTGCACCATACGAGAGTGATGAAGACCATAGAAGGTCTTAAGCATAAGCCTTTAGTAAGCCGCTTTAAATATTCACTATAAACAAAAAAAACTGTGAGGTAGGTAAGGTACGCATTTACGAAATTCTCTTACAATTTTCCGTGAATCTCGCACTGTCGACACAGGATGTACCTGACAATACCTTCACACTTGACACGTGGGGAATTTCATATTGAATATGAGACGCCGGAGATATTCGCCGAATAAAATAATCATACCGCTGTGTCGGATGACGGCGATGAAGTAGGGGTGCCCTAAACCAAAATGCCCAAACAAAGTTTGTCTGAACTGTCTACCTCGGGCGACGGCAGCGACATGACAGGCTTCTTGAACATAAACTTGCTGTGATCCGTTGGTATGAAGGTACTAATTCTAAGATGGCTGCTGCTGTTGCAGGTATACACGAAAAACTGTAAAATGATGGCTGTGACAGATGCCATTCCTAAGAAAAACAAAATAAACTTGCGCATGTGACAGCGATAATGTTACGGTTTTGTCGTGTATACCTGCTGCGGTAGTCTGCTGCTGCATGAAGTCCAGCTCGGTATAGTGCCTCCAGCATGCCAGTGCAGACTTTTGGATTAGAACTTTTAAAAGTAAAAACAGTAGTAACAGTAGGTTAAATTCAAAAAATTTCAACCAACCAACCAAAAATGTCTGATGCAACCTTAGAGCTCACGAAGCCTCCGTCCAGAACGGAAGGCCGCGTTGCTCTAAGGATGCAACCCTAGAAATACAACGATTCAAGATAAATGGGCTTATCATATTTCGTAGAAAATGTCGCGTGACATTTTAGAGATATTCGGTTCGTATTAAAATGAAGTAAAAGTAGTTAAAAAAGTTCAAAAGTAGTTCAAAAGTTCAGGTAAGGGTCAGATTTATTATAAAATCTTTTACTAGTTAAATGTGATTGATTCCAGTAGTCCAGGGGACTTTCACGTAGGTAGATTAGTCTTCAGTTTTGCGAGGTAATGTTAACAAGTGTCTTAAGGCTGATTTACACTTCGACAAGTAACAGTGGCGAGTTAAGTTGCGAGTGAGTGAGAGGTAAGATCCTAGCACTGCGAGTGAGTGAGAGGCGAGTTGACCTACTTACTACTCGCCACTGTACTTGTCGAAGTGTAAATCAGCCCTTACTCTTGACGTAGCTCTCGACAGAATGGTCGTGGTCTTCATAAAACGTTGTCATCATGTTGATAATAATGCTACCCCCTCAGGCTACCCCATTCTTCTCTGACAGTTGTGCTTCTAGTTGCACTCGAGAACACTACTGTTGGTTGCAGCCTTAATTTGATCCTTCTACCTTAATAGTGATCCTGATCAATGCTCATATTATATACCTATAGTATAGGCATGTGTAACAGTTGTCTGGTTTCCATTGTTTCAGATTGGCTGACAGTGACATGGGCGCAGGGCGGCATGCAGCTGCAGGGGGATGGGACCGACGACTCAGACAACGCCAAAGCGAGGTAAGACATACATACAAACATGAAACAGATACAGAGATCTTGGAATATAGCTTTTAAGAGAAACATTATTAGTTACTCAAAGTACTTGGTGAGGTAGATTTAAATGTGCCGCCTTTAGAGCGTCGCTAGGAACTGCTTGTCGAGACGCACGTACTCACGAACCACAGAAATTGAAAATATGTAGGTACAAATTAAAGAAGTGATAATAGACATATTTTCTGTTGATTCTAAGATAGCGCTGTCACTTTCTTAACTTTGACATAAGAATACTTTGACTTACCTAATCTGACGTAAGATTGCTTACTTGAAAAACTGTAAGATGGTAGCTGCGATAGACGCCAATCAGAAGAAAAACAAAATAAAATATCTGAAATCTGTGATAGTACCTAATTGCATCTGTCACAGACATCATCCTAAATTTTTTGAGCGTTATATTATTTGACGTAAATTTAGAGAGCACACTCTATTTCATGTTTACTTCTTAAAATTCCTTAATTAAAGTGTCTTACATCAGTTTAGGAATATCAACGTCATGTGTTTAGTTGCTATCTTGTTCTTATGTCAAAGTTAAGAAAGTGAGCTATCTTAAAATTAGTTAAGGAATGGTGCGTCAAGAATTGCCGTTATTATGTCAGCTTAATAAATAGCGTCCTTATTACCAAACAAAAATAAATAAATACATTTAAATAAATAAAAAAAAAACATTTATTGCCTTTTACAATGAAACTTAATTACTAGGTCATAATAAACATTTTTTTTTAGAAGGCAAAAGGACGTGACTCAGCTTGTGCTGACGAGACTTGGGTCACACCAGCGCTGTTTTTCAGGCGCGCCTTCTCCCTAAGGTCTAACACGGGGTATAGGTGTGGAGTTATGTGTGTGTGTGTCCTAACTATTTAAATCTAAACAACATCTCACAAATCAAAATGAGGTCCGAAAATAAAAAAATAGAGTGGCCTTTTAAAAGGTTTTTGTTTAGAGTGTGTCTATTCTTTCTTACCGAAGTTTCCGCTTGGTGGCGCGTCAATCCTGATCTGTGACGTCACAAAGCCCTTTTGTCAGCGCGCACACGTGCCAAAAAATAGAATAAAAACTCCCGATGGAGTACTCAGCGATACCAGACATGTTTCTTTGAAGCTAATCTTCTTAAAAGGTTTCGAAGAGAGACCTTCCATTTTGCTTCTATACAGAACTCTGTCACTTGAAATACAGGTTCAATCTTAGGTTAGGGAGGTTCTTACTATGAATCAATTTCTACTTGCTTTTCTAAGGCCTGTATTTATAATCAGCTCTCAAGAGTGACAGCGAGTTTGAGTTCCTATCAGAAACGTCATTCCAATACAAAATGACCTGTCAAATCCGTACTCAATATTGCTCTCAATATTGAGATGGCTTTATAAATACAAGCCATTGCGAGGCTACGTGCGATTTTATGTACCTATGTATGTGAATAAAGATGTATCTATGGCATAAAGAGAAATTAGCCCTCAAAATTTGTCTTTACTTTCTTTAGAGCCATCTATTGAAACTTTTCAATTAATTTAATTCTATAAGGCCTCGAATAGAGCTCATTAATTTTTTAATATAAGCACCTAAAGAATCTTATTTGAAAGGGTATTTTTTGCGTCAAATTATTTTTGCGAAAATGTTATTACGGCCGAAATATTCTACAAATATTCTATTATTTATTCATCAAGGATTTACAAATTAGGCTCATTGTTGTCGATATAGTAATAAAATAATAATAACACAACACACCCACAGATTGACACTCACGTGTTCGTCCCTCTTGACCTCACTTAATTATAGGGGATGTAAGCTTTGTTGAATATTTTCGGTAAATCATTATACTGTTAAGAATTTACTGGGATGAAAATAAAATCATTGAGTCTGGCAAACGGAAATAGATGCCCAATCCTCGAGCTTCCCGGACATAAATGATACTATTACTCAATTAAATAAAATACGGAAGTTTATATCGTTTAGTTGAAGTTACCCCGCAGTCGAAGTTGCCCCGCTGTACCTTATTCAATATCGACCTCGAATTTTTTTAAAAACAATTTGAGCTAAAAGAAAGTCAATTGACTAACCATAGTTTAGGTACCTATATTTTGTGTTAACAGGTCCTTTTTTGGTCAACTCCTTTTTTATGCTTTGTTGTATGCCGTCTCCTATCTTGTGTAGGTAGTATGTATTTGTTTCACATCATGTGCTCATTTAAGGCGCCGGGCTGTGGAAGGATGCTACAATCAGGAAAGTCTGTGATGCCATTGCATGGTGTAGACCAAAGCCATCATTAATTTATTTTGTTTTAAGGCAAAATAAAACGTCCAATACCAAATTACAACACAATGATCTGTCCTCATTTTACTTTTTATCGGGTCTATTCGCGATAGATTTTGGTGGTAAATCATAGGAATTTACCTGGTTCCCGACGTTTCAACAATGTTTCAATTGTCGTGGTCGCGGGATAAAAAGTAAAATGAGTATAAATAATCGCGAGTGCTTAAAAAATTATACAATGATCTGTCGTTTTAGCAAACTGGGTCCCAGTTCGACCCGTTCCATGTGCTTGGGCGCGGAAACATCCCGTCGTCTGCACACACGGAGCGGAGGCTTTATTACCCAATAAGTAACCCTCCATACCGGTATGCTGGTATCGACTTTGCAGCCCGGATTTATTTTGTTTGATGTGTATGTCGCAGGATTATGAAGAAAACTGAATTTGATAAAAAAAACCAGTACTTTGATCAAAAATCCCATTCTTTCATCCCGAAGCTGTATCAAGTGATGCAAATACATCATAGTAATTAGGTACAAAATAATGTCGCCATAGCTGGTAGCATGTGCTACGAAATATCAAGATGTTGCTACGGCGCCGTAGCTGTAGCAAGTGCTACGAAATATCAAGATGTTGCTACGGCGCCGTAGCTGTAGCATGTGCTACAAAATATCATAATGCTAAAGTAATCAATAAATACAACATGCGATTCAATTAATCTTCAGGAACTTTGTCTCGATGTGGCGGGCTAGACGACAATATTTTATCTGTGACGTAGGCTCGTATTTATAAAGCGATCTCAAGTTTGAGAGCGATATTAAGTATGGATTTGACAGGTCGTTTTGTACTGAAGTGACATTTCAGATACGAACTCAAACTCGCTGTCACTCTTGAGAGCTGATTATAAATACGGGCCGTAGCCTTTCGCGCGGTAAAGTAAACTTTGTTATTCAGGGTGAATGTAGCTTTCTATTGTGAAAGAATTTTTGAATTTATTCGTTACAAACATACACAAATAAATACAAATCTTTCCTCTTCATAATATTAGTATGGAAATATAGAAGAAAATTATTATTCATCAACATTTTATTACAGAAGCCATAAAAAAAAAAATAAAAAAAAACATTTTATTAATTATTATGTTATATCAAAAACTTCCACGTTATAATCACATGTTACGTTCACGTGGGCAGCTGAACTTTCCACACGCTTGTTTTAGAATTGTTTTAATATTTCCTAAACTACACAAACGCCCTTTAGAACAATAGCATTCTTCGCCTGGTCAACGTTTCGGCTAATAGCTGTAGGAACAGAGGGCAAAGGATCATACGATATAGTACAATAATAGCTCCGAGTACAATTCGAAATTATTGTATAATGCTTCTGAAAAGAAATTTAGAGTGTAGCGACAACATCGTAGGATGTATAAATATTAAGCTGACTGAACTGTAACTGTTTTTTCGGCTCGGCTACATATTGTTTAAGCCAAGTGAGCACCATTTTTATTATTTTTCAATAATAGCCGAGCAGCAGAATTGTTGATGTGGCTATATCCGTAGCTGGTGTGTGCGCTAATATTTAATTAAAGTCCATTATTTATGATTCACTTAAAAGTCCTTCACATCGTATTTTATTGTTCACTTTTTGAATTTTGTTATTAATTAGCCACTTGTCAATAAGTTGTCAATTTTCCTCCTAATATGAACTATAGAGTATCACGCAGGTATCACCGTCTCACTTTCTTTTTTTTGTATTTGACTTATTAAAGCTATCAGAATAAATATCGATCAACAAAAATACAAATAGTTAGTTTGTGTTTGTAGAGGTAATATTAGTTAGTACAGCAATCTGTATAGATCAAACATAAAATCGAATAATTTTGTTTACAATTTTGTTTTGAAACTTTTCTGATTTTTTAATATAGGCTAGTATAGGCTCGACATTTATCACCAATGAAAACCTCAGATTCTTAGAAATCGCTGTAAATAGGATTTGTATAGTGTTCTTGGAAATGTTTGCCAACGTGCGAGCCTTTACTTAGGCCTTAAAAGGTATTTTAGGTATAATAAAATCTTCAATGCCAGTGTTTGTTACTCGTAGGAATAATGAAACAAATTTTTATTAACCTAACCCAAATAAGCCCAATACGACAAAAGATTATGGTCCATACGGTGAAATTTTCATTTCGATCTATTATTTTTTGGGACAAAATTAAAAATGATTGATTTTAACAACCAACATCAATTAGAAAAAGCTTCGTGATTATTTCTTTTAACGTTAGTTTTTTGTTGTCTGTACCTTATATTCATCGGGAAAGTTATCGTAAATGGCTGACAGGACTGACAGTGACAGGTATGCGGTGGCCGGTGGTAGATAAAGCTGTAGATAACGGGAAGCTATAATGGACACATGTTACTTTACTGTCACCGTGACGGTAGGTACGCGTTTTATACAGGGTGTTAATTTAATTGCATGCCATAGCTTAGGGGGTGTTTCAGTAATGTTAAAGGAGCCCATTAATTTTTTGTTTTAAAAAAACCATTCAGAAATTTGGCGAAGATAAGCTAAACCTAGAATCTGTGAACCTCGGAATGCCGTAACACCGCTCTACGTAAAAACCAGTATCCTTTAATTGAACCCCCTATATTAGGCAGCTGACCCCTTGAAATGCGGGAAAAGTCTAGAGAAATGATGCGTATGGATATTTTAATTGAAGATAAGCTGTTGAATCTCTTCATCATTTTTAAAGTGACAGAACTATTTTTGGAAAATCCTTGTTAAATGTGCTTCATATAAGGAGTTTGTTATCGCTTGATAAAGTTTCTTATAACTCGCTCTTTGAGGTGCCGTTGAGAGTAATTGTTTCACAAATTGTACATCGCATCAGACATCATTATGCTCCACATTAAAACTTTACAACTCGTAACAGATTGTTGTACAGTTTATATTATAAGAGTTTAAGAGCTCTTCGATGTTAATTTCTAAGTACTTAGTTTTGTTAAGTATAATTTGGATGTGCATAATTATTGCACTCATAAGAATCATTTATGAACTAATGACCTGTGAGTTAATTAGGTAGGCTTTCCAAGGGGAAAAGAATGTTTTCCCGTAGTAAAAAGTCCTAGTTAATTTACTTCATGGAATTCCACGGGACTTTCTATTTGGCCGTGTATTTTTTATATGACGTTTTTCTCGATTGTTCTTTGAAATTATCAGAGTTATCAAACACATTTAAGTTTAAGTTTGCATTAATGTTTCTGTTTACCGATATAGCCATAGTTTGTGGATCATTGTGTCACTCGTAACGTCAAGGAACATGTTTTGTCATGGATCACTCATGAAGATGGATCACTCCTCACCGTCAACCCTTCGCCCGGCTTACAGATGCCGTTCATTAATTTCACCAGATTAATTACTGAGAATTAATTTTACGCTCATTTCAATTTAAGATACAAATCTGTGAGCAAGTTCAAGGTCACTAGTTTACATTTAACATACAATGGTGCGCTGCTAGGTGTTATCGTTAATGTAATATGTCTTTCACTTGGTAAAACTCAATCTGCCGCTGTTGAATCACCGTTCAATTTGTATTTAGACAACATAGCCACAATCCCTTACATAACAAAATGAGTTTTGTGTATTTGGGCATTTAGCGCCTTTTCATTCTGGGAAGCGACGCGATGCATAATTCAATGAGAGAATTAGAAAATACTTTCGCTGCGAAGTGCAGCCTGTCACTTCGGTTCATGATAAATCTACAAGCAAACGCTTCGCGTCCCGGTGTGAACGTGAACTGACCAAAATAAAGGTGATTGTTCTGAATAAAATACAAACACCAATCAATCTCTCTCCTTAAAGTACTTAACGACTAATCTCGTTACTGAGTAACGATAGCGAACTATAGTTGATCGGCTGGTAAGTGGAGTTGAGTACCTACTTACTTCAACTGTTGAGCTCGTTAGCGATTCTCCTGCGCGAAAACAGCTCGTTTCGGTAACTAAAGCTTGTACTGGCATCAATTACAGCGCAGACGCCAATCACAGAGTTGAGAAACTGCAACAGGAATCCGGTTACACGAAAAATACTGGGGATGAAAGAAGATGCTATCGATTCGGTGAGAACATGACTTAACTAAAGTCTTAACTAAAATTATCGCCGTCCCTTTCTGTTCTCTCAGAATAGCAACCGAATTGCCCCCATTAACGCCTCGCCTTCTATCTTATTCGGGGGTTTAAAAATAATTTTAAGTGCAATGGGCAGCGGCGTTTCAAGCCAAGTTTCAAGCTTGCCAATCTTTATTGAGTAGGTTATCGAATCCTGTGGCAGTTGAGCTGAGTTTCGTAAATTAAATGTAAAAAACGTTGTTCTATTTAATGCGTATAAAATAGACCTAATTAACTTGCTTGATTTTAACATTCTGTTCAATACTTGTGAAGGTAATACCATGGAGTAATATAATATATGTAGTACCCAGTAAAGATACTACTCCCTGGTGTCTTCAGCGGAAAAGTTTGCGAAGTTCCGGACCATAATTTTGCAGAAACATCTCGCGGTCGAGTGTACAGAACTTTCAAGTCTTTAGGGAGACAGAGAACTTCAATATTTTTAAAAGGGTTTTATTTATGTATATCCTTAGACTTAAACCACAGACTCAAAGCATCAATAGGACATTCTTTACATTTTGAGCTTAATTTGGTGGAGCGTATACGTATGCACTCGTGCTACGTAATACTACAGTGCATTTTCGCAAACAGGCACGAGTAATAGGTAATTAGGTAGGCCTTATCGTTACCTCAAGCAATTGATATGCAAGCTAAATTGTACTTTATAAATGCACAGCAAGATTTACATTGTTTGAATATCTTTTCAGATATCCATGTGATGACTCTGTGCATGATTCTGTTCCGTTTCTGTTCTGTATTAGATTGACACTAACAATGACGTTAGTCAAGGTATATGTTCTGTGATCCTGGCATGCATAGCTTTTGGTCACAGAATGCTTCGGTGACGAGACGCGATGACTGACACTTGTTTGTGTATTTGGACGTTCTTGGTTTGGCCACGAGAACAGCGATATATAGCTTGGCTAGGTTACTTCTTCGTAAAGATATTCCACATAGCGCCGAACCTTATTTATTTATTTATTTATTTAACAAGCCGATCCTTCCGCGAGTACGCATCACCCCTATAACCCCGTATTGTATAGTTACCACAAACTTTTTTATAAAACCACATTATTAAAGTTGTAAAACAAGTAAAAGTGGTATAAATATGAAAGAAAGAAAATAATAAATTCGACTCGGGCCATGAACCTCGGGCAGGATTCGAACCTGCGCCTCTGGATTGCCGGCCCATTGCACTACCAACTATGCTACCGAGACTGTGACGGGAGTGACGAAATTAGTATAGTCTTTCTTTATGTACACGTCATAGAGACGTAGGCGACATCTAGCCGTGTTGTGTAAGAACTACACAGTCGAATTTATTATTTTCTTTCTTTCATATTTATATGAAATAAAAATAGCATTGTGAGTGCTAAAATATCCTCAAAAAAGTAAAAGTGGTTTTATAAAAATTTCTGGTTTTATAAGAGTTTCACCAAGAGCCGACAATCGCAAGTATAAATAATATTTCCAATAACACCCAGTAATCACCATAAACAAACACTTGTATAGCGCCATATTATTGACATTGAACAAGAATCCGCGTAGAATCAACACGAAGGTTCCGTAGGTGTGTGTAGGTACTAGAGACAAGAATTTATCAACTACACAAGATTAGAAACGAAATAAAGATATTTTAAAGTCTGTGTAATTTTTGGTGTGTTATAAAATCTCTTGTCTCATGGCCCCCTCTAGTAATCAAAGCCGCGTCCGTCCCCAGACAGGTGCTTCCTATTCATTACGCGGCACCGCGCGATGTTGATTACATTGCCGGTTCATTGTTTGCAACCCGTATGGCTTTTCAAACTACAGTGTGCTACGGTGGCGATGGTATCAGTGCCTCTGACAAGGTTAATGTACCGACCTATCAAAGATAGTGACCACCGTTAAGCGGCACCTATGCACGAAATCCTTATTCTTACCACAAACTGTATTATCCTAACCAAACTCTGGTAAATCAAACAAAGTGATAAAATCGAATATCAACTTTGGGTTCCCCCCAAATCAAACCCACAACCTTCGTACCTATCTGTAGACGCTTACCAGTAGACCACGGATGCAGATGTTTCCTAAACAGGTTTTTCTTATTCATTACGCGACACCGCGAGATGTTGATTACTTTGTCGGCTCATTGCGTACACCCCGACTGGCTTTCCGAACCATAGCAGCGATGGTATCTCATTACACGACCTAGTCGGTCAAGTAATTACAATGGCTGGTTGCCAAATAGATGGCTGGATTAAAAACTGCAACTTTTGAACAGAATAAGGGCATAATCACGGAGTATGGCGAAATTAGTGAAACTTCTTTACACAAGATTCCAAAACGGGCTTGATTTAAATTTCCTTGCTTTTTCTATATCTACCTAGAAAGATAACCGATTGTTTTCCGAATTTGAAGGAGGGTAACATTCGGGCCGATTTCGGTTCGTTAGATAATAATATAAATTTTATCTTTAATTTTATCTTGACGGCCCGCACAGCCTAGTTGGCAGTGTATCTGCCTGCTACGCAGAGGGTCCCGGGTTTGATTCCCGGCCGGGCAGACATTTGAATGATGAATTAAAATGTCTGTTTCTGGGTCTGGGCGTATTTTGTGGTTGTTTCTGTGTATGTGCATGGCACCCCGATACAGGGAATCCTAGTAGGGGCTATGAGTGTGATGAGTGTGGTGATGTTTACTATCTATTGTATTTTTGGTGTTCTTTTGGGTACTGAATAAATGTACTTTCTATTTCGTCTGAAATTATTTCAGGAAACAAAAAAAAAATACTTCCCCAAACAAAATTACATCCTGCCTGGGTCAGACAAAACAAAGGTCAAAAAGCTTTTTCATTTCCTAAAAAATCATATAGTACTCCATGATAAAACTGAACCAGTGATTATAAAAATCTGTCTCTTGTCACCAGGTGTGGTCGCGCAGGCAGCCTGGTTGCTCCAGGCGAGCGTCTACTCGAACTGCTGCGCGCTAGTGGATCTCCTCGACGACATTCTACGGCAGCTTGCGCGCCGGCACCACGGCTATACTGCCCGTCAGATGCACTGCCGTACTGCCCGCCTTCGCGGCTCGCTCCGCCGCCCTCGCATCATCACATCAAGGTACGCAGCCCTAGGAATCGAATCAGTCAACCTATATGTCACGTATAGGTTTTATTAATATAATCACAGATAATCCATTCTGGAATCTTTGTTTTGTTTTTCTAATGACTTCTCCTTTGTTGCAGCTGCAGCCACCACCATTGACGGTGACAGCTCCACAGACAACACCAGCGCCGCCGCCGGTCCCACAGCGTACGGCCGCTGCGCCCCCCTTCCGACCCCCGCCGAACCCAGTACCCTCCACCATGGCAGTGCCCCCCGCGCCCCCGCGCCGCACCTCCCCCGTCCCGCCTAGACGGGCCCCACCGCCAACACCGCCCAGACCCGTCACGACTAACTCCGACGCCAACGGCAACATTGGCAACCGACGAATGTCCACAGCGGCATCTAACCAACCTCCGCAACTTCCACGCTTAGACTGCAACAAGAACCCACAACCGCTTCCAAAGCGACCGCCACAGAAGATGCCCGACACTCCTTACACGCCGCCGCAGGCGAATAACCAGACGAATATGAGACGATCGCCAAGTTCGGGATCGAATATTAGCGTACGACAAGACTCGAACGTGTCTTCTGATTCGTTCAGTCAGACGTCGTCACCTTCTTACACGACGAAGACAATGGAGGCTCCTCTCCTCCCGCACCAACACGTGAACAAGAGTCTCAACGCGAAGATCGCTCGAGGGCTGCTTCTGAAAGAGCAGCAGGAAAAGGAGGCTGGGAATCAGCAGATAACTAAAAGCATGTCGACGCCTGCTTCCCTACAGACCATCGTGAGATTCCAAAATGGAAGCAACATGTCACTGCACCACCGGGTAAGTCATATTAATATTATTCTAATATAGGTATATCTTATAAAAGTAAACAAAGTTACCAAGCGAATAATAGACAAGAAGCCGAAAGTAAATTGATAGAAAATTGTGTTTGTTCAACTTCATCCCCACGCTTCAGAAAAAACTAGCGATAGAACAAACCAATCGTTACTGTGTAACTGACCGTTGGGTCATAGTTAATTTCGCAGAACAAAAAGCTATCAAGTTATTCAATCGAAAGGTAAATGCTTCAAGAGCCATCTATAAAAAAATATAACAGAACTAATTAAAGGAAGGGTATTGAACCGGGAATTGATTTGGTTTCACTTAGAGAGCCTGTACTAGAAGTAGTTCAGCATAATTCTATTAGATGGCGCTAGAAGTTGGGGAAATACTCGAAGCATAGAAGAAGAAGTTTAGACGGAACAATTTACTCTCCTACTCGCACGCGCGCGGTCACTCGTAAGCGTTGTCCATACAAATGTAGGGTACAGCAAGGCGAGCTGACTCGCAAGCTAACTCGCGCAATGAAAGCAAAGCATAACCGGTTTAGCCTGCTTACGCTGCTTTGATTACTAGAGGGGGCCATGAGACAAGAGATTTTATAACACACCAAAAATTACACAGACTTTAAAATATCTTTATTTCGTTTCTAATCTTGTGTAGTTGATAAATTCTTGTCTCTAGTACCTACACACACCTACGGAACCTTCGTGTTGATTCTACGCGGATTCTTGTTCAATGTCAATAATATGGCGCTATACAAGTGTTTGTTTATGGTGATTACTGGGTGTTATTGGAAATATTATTTATACTTGCGATTGTCGGCTCTTGGTGAAACTCTTATAAAACCAGAAATTTTTATAAAACCACTTTTACTTTTTTGAGGATATTTTAGCACTCACAATGCTATTTTTATTTCATATAAATATGAAAGAAAGAAAATAATAAATTCGACTGTGTAGTTCTTACACAACACGGCTAGATGTCGCCTACGTCTCTATGACGTGTACATAAAGAAAGACTATACTAATTTCGTCACTCCCGTCACAGTCTCGGTAGCATAGTTGGTAGTGCAATGGGCCGGCAATCCAGAGGCGCAGGTTCGAATCCTGCCCGAGGTTCATGGCCCGAGTCGAATTTATTATTTTCTTTCTTTCATATTTATACCACTTTTACTTGTTTTACAACTTTAATAATGTGGTTTTATAAAAAAGTTTGTGGTAACTATACAATACGGGGTTATAGGGGTGATGCGTACTCGCGGAAGGATCGGCTTGTTAAATAAATAAATAAATAAATAAGGTTCGGCGCTATGTGGAATATCTTTACGAAGAAGTAACCTAGCCAAGCTATATATCGCTGTTCTCGTGGCCAAACCAAGAACGTCCAAATACACAAACAAGTGTCAGTCATCGCGTCTCGTCACCGAAGCATTCTGTGACCAAAAGCTATGCATGCCAGGATCACAGAACATATACCTTGACTAACGTCATTGTTAGTGTCAATCTAATACAGAACAGAAACGGAACAGAATCATGCACAGAGTCATCACATGGATATCTGAAAAGATATTCAAACAATGTAAATCTTGCTGTGCATTTATAAAGTACAATTTAGCTTGCATATCAATTGCTTGAGGTAACGATAAGGCCTACCTAATTACCTATTACTCGTGCCTGTTTGCGAAAATGCACTGTAGTATTACGTAGCACGAGTGCATACGTATACGCTCCACCAAATTAAGCTCAAAATGTAAAGAATGTCCTATTGATGCTTTGAGTCTGTGGTTTAAGTCTAAGGATATACATAAATAAAACCCTTTTAAAAATATTGAAGTTCTCTGTCTCCCTAAAGACTTGAAAGTTCTGTACACTCGACCGCGAGATGTTTCTGCAAAATTATGGTCCGGAACTTCGCAAACTTTTCCGCTGAAGACACCAGGGAGTAGTATCTTTACTGGGTACTACATATATTATATTACTCCATGGTATTACCTTCACAAGTATTGAACAGAATGTTAAAATCAAGCAAGTTAATTAGGTCTATTTTATACGCATTAAATAGAACAACGTTTTTTACATTTAATTTACGAAACTCAGCTCAACTGCCACAGGATTCGATAACCTACTCAATAAAGATTGGCAAGCTTGAAACTTGGCTTGAAACGCCGCTGCCCATTGCACTTAAAATTATTTTTAAACCCCCGAATAAGATAGAAGGCGAGGCGTTTCAAGCCAAGTTTCAAGCTTGCCAATCTTTATTGAGTAGGTTATCGAATCCTGTGGCAGTTGAGCTGAGTTTCGTAAATTAAATGTAAAAAACGTTGTTCTATTTAATGCGTATAAAATAGACCTAATTAACTTGCTTGATTTTAACATTCTGTTCAATACTTGTGAAGGTAATACCATGGAGTAATATAATATATGTAGTACCCAGTAAAGATACTACTCCCTGGTGTCTTCAGCGGAAAAGTTTGCGAAGTTCCGGACCATAATTTTGCAGAAACATCTCGCGGTCGAGTGTACAGAACTTTCAAGTCTTTAGGGAGACAGAGAACTTCAATATTTTTAAAAGGGTTTTATTTATGTATATCCTTAGACTTAAACCACAGACTCAAAGCATCAATAGGACATTCTTTACATTTTGAGCTTAATTTGGTGGAGCGTATACGTATGCACTCGTGCTACGTAATACTACAGTGCATTTTCGCAAACAGGCACGAGTAATAGGTAATTAGGTAGGCCTTATCGTTACCTCAAGCAATTGATATGCAAGCTAAATTGTACTTTATAAATGCACAGCAAGATTTACATTGTTTGAATATCTTTTCAGATATCCATGTGATGACTCTGTGCATGATTCTGTTCCGTTTCTGTTCTGTATTAGATTGACACTAACAATGACGTTAGTCAAGGTATATGTTCTGTGATCCTGGCATGCATAGCTTTTGGTCACAGAATGCTTCGGTGACGAGACGCGATGACTGACACTTGTTTGTGTATTTGGACGTTCTTGGTTTGGCCACGAGAACAGCGATATATAGCTTGGCTAGGTTACTTCTTCGTAAAGATATTCCACATAGCGCCGAACCTTATTTATTTATTTATTTATTTAACAAGCCGATCCTTCCGCGAGTACGCATCACCCCTATAACCCCGTATTGTATAGTTACCACAAACTTTTTTATAAAACCACATTATTAAAGTTGTAAAACAAGTAAAAGTGGTATAAATATGAAAGAAAGAAAATAATAAATTCGACTCGGGCCATGAACCTCGGGCAGGATTCGAACCTGCGCCTCTGGATTGCCGGCCCATTGCACTACCAACTATGCTACCGAGACTGTGACGGGAGTGACGAAATTAGTATAGTCTTTCTTTATGTACACGTCATAGAGACGTAGGCGACATCTAGCCGTGTTGTGTAAGAACTACACAGTCGAATTTATTATTTTCTTTCTTTCATATTTATATGAAATAAAAATAGCATTGTGAGTGCTAAAATATCCTCAAAAAAGTAAAAGTGGTTTTATAAAAATTTCTGGTTTTATAAGAGTTTCACCAAGAGCCGACAATCGCAAGTATAAATAATATTTCCAATAACACCCAGTAATCACCATAAACAAACACTTGTATAGCGCCATATTATTGACATTGAACAAGAATCCGCGTAGAATCAACACGAAGGTTCCGTAGGTGTGTGTAGGTACTAGAGACAAGAATTTATCAACTACACAAGATTAGAAACGAAATAAAGATATTTTAAAGTCTGTGTAATTTTTGGTGTGTTATAAAATCTCTTGTCTCATGGCCCCCTCTAGTAATCAAAGCAGCGTAAGCAGGCTAAACCGGTTATGCTTTGCTTTCATTGCGCGAGTTAGCTTGCGAGTCAGCTCGCCTTGCTGTACCCTACATTTGTATGGACAACGCTTACGAGTGACCGCGCGCGTGCGAGTAGGAGAGTAAATTGTTCCGTCTAAACTTCTTCTTCTATGCTTCGAGTATTTCCCCAACTTCTAGCGCCATCTAATAGAATTATGCTGAACTACTTCTAGTACAGGCTCTCTAAGTGAAACCAAATCAATTCCCGGTTCAATACCCTTCCTTTAATTAGTTCTGTTATATTTTTTTATAGATGGCTCTTGAAGCATTTACCTTTCGATTGAATAACTTGATAGCTTTTTGTTCTGCGAAATTAACTATGACCCAACGGTCAGTTACACAGTAACGATTGGTTTGTTCTATCGCTAGTTTTTTCTGAAGCGTGGGGATGAAGTTGAACAAACACAATTTTCTATCAATTTACTTTCGGCTTCTTGTCTATTATTCGCTTGGTAACTTTGTTTACTTTTATAAGATATACCTATATTAGAATAATATTAATATGACTTACCCGGTGGTGCAGTGACATGTTGCTTCCATTTTGGAATCTCACGATGGTCTGTAGGGAAGCAGGCGTCGACATGCTTTTAGTTATCTGCTGATTCCCAGCCTCCTTTTCCTGCTGCTCTTTCAGAAGCAGCCCTCGAGCGATCTTCGCGTTGAGACTCTTGTTCACGTGTTGGTGCGGGAGGAGAGGAGCCTCCATTGTCTTCGTCGTGTAAGAAGGTGACGACGTCTGACTGAACGAATCAGAAGACACGTTCGAGTCTTGTCGTACGCTAATATTCGATCCCGAACTTGGCGATCGTCTCATATTCGTCTGTTATTCGCCTGCGGCGGCGTGTAAGGAGTGTCGGGCATCTTCTGTGGCGGTCGCTTTGGAAGCGGTTGTGGGTTCTTGTTGCAGTCTAAGCGTGGAAGTTGCGGAGGTTGGTTAGATGCCGCTGTGGACATTCGT
>JARACY010005380.1:0-22086 GCA_029255725.1 Scrobipalpa atriplicella | reverse complement strand
GGTATTATTCCTAGATGAAAGTGTGGCTATAACTTGATGGCTAAGTAATTACATCAAACATTATAATTCCAAAAGCTTTGAGTTTATTTCGAAGAAGTTATGTGCCACATCGCCACGCATACGTATTACGCAAAAGCTTCTGTAAAAACTGAAACGGTTCTATTTCAATTTCATTCGACATTTCAGTACTCAAAAAGCCCATTAACATTTCCCTTCTAGCGCTTATCTCTTTTAATGGAGGCAGCGCTACGCAGTTTCAGGATAATGGCCACTCGTCGAGCTTTTGCGGACTTTATCTTATCACAAATTGATTGGTGATAGCGAGATATCATAATGATATGGACAGTAAAAACCAAGGGAAGAAAAGTAAGCAATTTTTATTACTCATCAAAAAAAAATATTACCGGCAAGGATTACAAACTTTAGACACACTTTAAATTCTGAACCATGTGAGGCATAGAGTAGTACCTATATGCATCGTTCACAAAAATGCAGACTAACGGCTCGACATCTTAGTAAAAGCGACATAAAACTGCAAAGCCAGTTCCGAAATGTGCTATTAAATTTATCACGGCGTGTTATAAAAGGCACATCTGGCAGCTGCTGTCCCAAGAAGAAATCCAATACTGGAACTGCTGAGTGCGGGAGTCGAGCTCGGCGCAGCTCTGCAACTCTGCACGCCAGCGCGATACACGCTACGATGCAACACCAATTTGGAAACTATACACACCTATAGTTATAGTCACATAAATCCACTCTGCAAACTTTTCCGCAACTCATTCGTAGTCTATCTGCAGAACGCGGGCTCAATTGATTTATAAAATCGGTTTTCGGTTTTATTTGCGACTGGGTGTGGAAGGCAAGTTTAAGCACGAAAATTTGATTTGCGAGAATCGTTTCGATTTCATCAATAAATAAAAAACGTAACGTTAGTAATTTTATATTTTCTCCACAGCTATTTAAATAGCTGTTAAGGAAGATATTTAATTTCACGTTAAACCGCATGCACAAAATTTATTTTTTTATGTTAGTCTTGAATATACAGGGTGTTAATTTAATTGCGTGCCATAGCTTAGGGGGTATTTCAGTAACTTAAAAGGGGCCACACCCTGTATACTTAGTCAATATTCGTAGGCTAGATATTTTTACGATCTACAATAACTTTTCCTTCCCTTGTTTGGCGAAAATACGCGAAAGTATCGTCGGAATTCAATTTCAGTGTTGCTCATTCAACAATTCTCGTAAATTATACATTTTGTTATCAAAGTCAGAAGCGAGGAAAATTAAAAATGGCTAAGCTTTTTGTTCGTGAAAATCCGTGTGTGTTTTGTTTTGTTCCGGATTTATTCCATTTGCATTTTAAGGCAAGAAAAAAAAATTTGCTTTTTTACTGGTATTGATAGTAAAAAAAAAACATATAAATCCCATTTTTGTGAGCTTTAATTTTATTTATTAGCACCCTGAACTGATGTATTTTCCATCATCTAAAATTATTAGAAATAGTACCTATAAGATCTTTCGTAAATACCGTGAAGAGAGAGTAATGTAATTAATGTTTCGAAAAGCCATTTCCAGAAAAGGCTACTTGTAGCATTCGACGAAGGTCACGAACAGTTGATCTCTTTTAGGAGGGATTTTGTCGGATCACTAAGGATCAGTACAAAGAAAGGATCTTTTTATGAGGATCAACCTAAATTATCCTGTCAGTGTCACTCTATATTCTTTTGTCACACCAGCTACTTAGATCTTTAATAACGAAATACTTTTTGCCGGAAACTTGGTAAAAGTGCTTTTATATTAAACTAACGACCTAGAGGATGTGACTTGACTGCGTTACATTTCGGATTTGATCCTTTTGCCTTTCTAAGAAAAGGAAGGCCTAATTGAATAAGACTGGCCTAGATCGTTTCTTATTTTATTAGAAGAGGGAAATTTGTACTTACGAAACTAAACAATTTTATGTGACTAGCAGTTTGAATATTCTGACGCAGGGTTTTTAGGACCGTTCGTCAAACCGACTCTTAATGATAGAAGAAAAACTAAAATCTTGGCTGTTTTTTTGTCATTTTTAATTAGTCCTACTTATACAGTTAGTAAAAAATGAAATCTAGGTCCTGAATCTTTTATCGTAATGTGTTTTGTGTTAATACATTCTTACTAAAGTCCTAGTCCTAGCAGACCATTGTCAAATAAATGTTTTGTGCATGCATGCAATCAAAATGCAAAGCGCGAAATATGTGGCGCCGGATTTAATTCCCAATTTCACAGATCGTCGAAGGCAGCCACCTACTAACATCCATACTTCAATACTGAAATTCTAAATGTAAAGGTAGCTCTGTAGTGTCTATTTGTTTATTACATTTTCACGCCTAAATGGCGAAACAGATTTTAATAAAATTTTGCACGACGGTACAAGTGTACCGGACGGCCCCATGGCACTTATAAATTTTAGCCTTAACATACTGTTCTTATCGTCGTAAAATATCTTGTTCCCACGGCACAGATTACTTAAATGCTGGCTTCTTAGGTACATTCTGTGCCCACGGGAATAGTGTTTTTTTCTCGCAGGAGATATTTTTAAAGAAGGAGTACCTACCTAATTTTATATGACTAAGTTATATGACTTAGAATAACACAAAGGCTATTTTACTGCTATATTAATTCTTACGGGACTTATTTAGTCGGGTCGGGCGGGGGTGAAACTGCGCGGCGTTACACTAGTGTAGTATTTAAGTATGTAAGTATACATATTGGTATCACGTAATAGGTGAAGTTATAACTGTAATTAATTAGCTACAGCAATTGGGAAAATGCTTGTTTAACGTTATTAATTTCGTTATTAGGTGAGACTGATTTATTAACAGTGATGTAATTGAGCTACGTGATATTAGCTAAAATATATTCTGAATGAATCTGAAAGCTTGATGAACGATGCATATTGATGTGTACATAATTGACGTTGTACATAATTTCATTTTTCATGTACCTATTAAATATTGATCCTAATTGCTTTGACTCAAAATACAAATACAAGTATCGTATTTAGTACCTACTAACATGGACAAAACGAAACATAAAAATAATATAAGACAACTTATAGATTATTCCAATCATCTTTGTGTATTTTGTTCTTTACGATAACATGAGTTGAGCAACTGAGTCTTAGCTAGTAACCAAATAAATAGTTCAAAGTGTTTCGTATGATAAAGCCACTCTGCCAAGTTAAAGCTTGTAGGTTCATTAAAAGCGATTCGGCTTAAAACTAGTTGCTTCCTTATCCCCAAAGGAGAATGAACTTTGTATTAAGTAGTAATGAGCTTCTAATACACTGTTATCTCTAGTTTTTACCATTCGTATACACAAGTTATATCTATGATGTCACCTTGCTTCATTGTTTTCTTTTAAGTAGCTGTGCACGATACTAACTAACTTGTCTGAGGCTCATTTACGCTATAAATGGTCAAACAAATATTTTTTAATACAAAAATAGTCTACTAGTTACTAGTTTAGTAAAATACTAAAGAAGTCTTTTACTGCTTCGTATCTTTTTATTTTTAATTTAATGTCACTTGAAGTGTTAATTTTAAACGTTCACTCACAACGCTTGAATTATACCACTAATTTCGCTGGGGACATTTGAAATGCTCGGTGGCTCAGGGGTTAGAGCTGCGGCACGGTTCACCGAAGGTCGTGGGTCCCTCCAATGCGAAATTTTTGGTATGTAAGATCTTTAGCTTCAAAAATATATTATATCATGTTTTTGCTTTTGGAAATACTTAGATTGGAAGTACCTAAAAGTGCCGGTCTAGACTTAACTAACATATTAATTACATTGTGAAACAAATTTTCTTTATCATATTTTTACCTTCAGTATAGAACAGAAGCCAGGCCTATATCCACTGAACTATCGGACCAGTCACTTTAAAGAAATAAAAGTACTTATAGTTACGATGTATGATAAGTATATCGTCCAAAATAATTATGATCCTATAACTGTGGTTATACTAATTTGAATTAATACAGGGTCCGCCATAAGAACCTACTTACTCAAGTTTTATTAATTTGGTCTTAGTTTTAGAACCTCGTAAAACAGTTAAAGGGTGTAATAAACCAAGTGAGGATAAATCGTAAAAATACAAATTAAATGGAAAAAACTGTAACAAAAAGTGGATTGGGATATAAAAAACTTTGTAACTACTGTAAGAGCAAGAACACACCTGCGTCGGAAATTTCCGTCCAACACGCTGTCAATGCTTTTTGGCAGATTTTATACTGTGGAAGATTTTATACTTTCCGCTGACGGATTCTTCAGTCACTATGCTTTCAACTTTAATTCCCAGTAACTCCGATCCATCTTTTTGTAAACAATTCACCTTGTCACGAACACGACACAGCGATCTATCTATCACAAACAGTGACAACATCAAAGCAGAAGCCATGTTTTTATCAAGACGCCGTATAAAGCGGAAAATGCGACCGAAAGATCCGTCGCCGAAGGCTATCCGACACGGAATGTGACGCAGGTGTGTTGATGCACTAAAATTCACAAAAAATACTATTCAGGAATTGATTCTATAGAATAAATAACAAAAGCTTTGATCTTTAATATTCCTCTTGAAAAATAAGTTTAAACTTTTCTGTTTACAAAGTTTTGTAAATCTGAAATATGATTATGTATTTGACGTCTTATACTTACTTAGAATTAATTCATTTTCCATATGAGTAAGTGATAGGTTGTTTTCTTTATTGAAATACAATTTGATAAATTAAAAAAAATATATGGTATCAGAGACTCTATCACTTTTCTTTTTTTATTCATGTCTATTTCTAAAATCAGCCTGCATCGTATTAAATTTGTCCCATTTTACTATTCACGATATACCTACACATTTCCTACATTGATCTTTGTTGCGAATTAAGTAATTGCGGAACTCTAATCTCACAAAAATAAACATTTGTTTAAATCGTGGCACCGGCTCGCTTTGTTAGCCTAATGGACGTTATTAGCTAGAATTTAAAGTTAGTTTAGACGGAACATTGAAAGTTTTTTTTACTAATTTTATATATCTAATAATAAAGTAAACAACTATTTTATTCCTGAAAACTTCTATACTGTTACAGACTTTGTGTAGATTGGTAATATGGTAAGAAGAGAATAACTAAGGCTAGGTAGTATTAATGAAGAGATCTCAAGATTGAGAGCAGTATTAAGTACAGATGTGACAGGCTGCTTTGTACTTATATTACATTTCTGATACGAATTCAAACTTGTTGGCAGTCTCATAAGCTGGTTACGAGCCTAAGTAAGTAAGTAAGTTTATTTTGTCCAAAAGTGAGGTTACCTTTGTATGAATTATTTTGTTTATGTTAGTATTAGCATATTTCCGTATGGAATAAATCCATCTCCGCGGATATTTGAGAAAAAGCATTTTTATAAGGGTAAACAAAAGCTTATAGTGAACGTTTTTATCCCGTTGTATTTTGATATCCCATCAAAGCTTTTTCTGTTACTAATGCGTTTGTGTCATGTTACACGTAGTTTCGAATCTTTTCCTGTTTTACTTCATATATCTTTTACAAGACATATTTTGTCTAAAAAGATTGTTATAGCAAGTGAAAGCGGTGGTGGTATAATGACCTTTCAACACGAATTTTGTTATACCCACTTGAACCTCTAGTTGGAATTTTGTTCCAAGAATGTTTATTTTACATTTTTATAAGTAATTCTTACAAATACCTACCTACATAATAATGTTAATGTTACTGTATACAGATAGAATAAGTGAAGGATCCATCCAGCAAACACATATTTTCCTTAACTACTCTTCTACTTTCTCAAACGTAGCAAAAACGCTTTTACCAAGCCATGTTTAAAGATGTTATAGTAAAAATGAACCAACCGTATCGGTAAAGGTGTCAATAAATAATAATAATTATAAATAAAAATACTTTCACGCTGGAATGGAAGTGATAAAAAAACATAGAATGTGCCAGCTGCATCTCCTCCCGGGCTTACTGACAACCCGTCACTATAGCAATATACATAATCATCGGTTATAACCCTCAAAACTTGTCAGATGTGGCGGAACGACCTTTGTTTAGTTCGTTTTTGCTTTGCCTACCCCATTAGGGATAAAGGCGTGATTTTATGTATGTATGTATGTAAAACACAAAAATATTTCCCCAAATATACCGATTGAATGAAAAATGAACTATATAGTCAACCTACTTTACTTACCCTTGGTTGGGGAACGTAGATAAACATTAATGAGTATGACTTTAATTAGAGGGACTTGTTTTTAGTTCCCGAGTGAAGCGCACCTTCTTGAGATCACCTTTATTTCTGCTGTGAGTGGGACAGTGTTTAACACATTTGACGTGACCAGGGAAATAAATTATAATGCCCACCTGACAGATTGGATCCTACTTTTCGAACATGAAAGCGGCATTAAAATAAAAGATAAACCACAAGGAAAGTGATCCGCTGGCAATCGGCTTAGACCACTAGACCGTGGAAACACTTACACCACATTAATTTGAAATAATGAGTAAAAGGCTCACCTAATCCTAAAATTAATTGAACAGGCATAGAATCTTTTTGTCACAGAATGAATTCCGTTTTAATAAATTGAAGAGAGGTTTCTTCAATAAATCTAAGCCTAATCCCTTTCATAAGGGATTTTCTTCGCAAAGTGGGGTCACTTTTACATAAGGCTTTTATTATGAAAGAAGCTAAAATCAAGTATGCCTAATATGCCTCAACCTGTACTTATTTTATTTTAATTTATATTTATGCACAAAAATAGTACATGGGCGGATTTAACGCCGAAGGCATTGTCTACTTAGGGCATGTGGAAATGACAAGGCAGGTGCAAAAATTATCTAAGTAGGGTAAATTACTAAAAAGTTGAAAACAGAAGAATAAACCTAATTTTAATAATAATAATATTACAAAATGTAAAATAAAAAAAACAACTTACCTATTACATATAATACAACAGAAGGTATAAAGTTATGAAGAAAGCAGGTTTAGGTAAATACTGGATGTAAAAAAAATTGATGACCCAACTTAAGGGTGTGAATTGAAACCATGTAACTGAATAACTTTCTCCAAGGATCATAGGTTGAAAAAAATTGCCTCTACTATAAATAGTACAAGGTGTCAGCGGCTCCAGATTTTTTTTCATATTTCGACCTATTTTCCTTGGGGAACGTTGTTCAGTTTCATGGATAAGAGAGCTGAAGTTAGGCCAGCTGTTTCGTTTCGACAGAAACTGTTATCGATTAACATGATAATAATAAACTTTGCTGCCCATTTTCAAACAAGAAACACGCATTCACTTTAAAAAGGACGACGATAAAAACTTAAATAAATTGTGAGCAAAAACACGTTAGATGTCTACCAGACCAGACCACGTTTATAAAATTAGAATAACTTCTTTACGTCTGTTTTTATGCCATGTATTGTTCACATTAAGCTGGATAACGACCACTTTAACGTGCTTAACGCTGAAACATCCAGCAATAATACAGCTGTAGGCAAGATTTTATTAAGATGAGCGCCGTGAAATTACAGGGCTATTATTTTTACATAACGTGCTGTAAGGAGAACAGACTAACTTCTGTTTACGTAAACAACCATATCTCAAGATATTAAAATGATGAATCCTAAAAAATGTGAGTGATCAAAAATAATTCTCTACATAAGTGCATCTACAATAAAATCTAAATCCTACTATGCGGAAACTCTGGCACTTATAATTTTACAAATACCTACTTATCAACGTCAAATTACCCTATTAATCTTCCTAACATTATGGTTGGAAAGCCAAGTTGTTTCCATGAAATAATATTCGTACGCAAAGACTACACAATGGGACTGTTCGATACGCAGTAGTACAAAAATAAAAGTAACTAGTTGTATATTCAGAGGAGTCAGTATCAAAGTTTATGAAGTGATAAGAGAACTCAGTTTATTATAAAAGAAATTTTTCAGTAGGTACAGTGGCGTAGCTACAAAGGGGCAAGGCGGGCCGCCTCGGGGGCCTCCAGGTCGGATCGCCCCCAAACCTGATTACTACTAGTGAAAAATAGAAGGTCTTTACCCCACCAAGTATTTCCAACTGACTTTTAGAATGAAGGTAAACAAAGTTTAATGTCTTTAAATCGAAGATCTTGTTTCTAAAATAAGTTTTAGCTATTAGATATCATAACATAATGAAATAGTAGTTTTAGTAATATAACTAATTTGCCAACACGTGTCATTTATTTTTGAAAAGTGTTTTTGTATAAAAAGACATGAAACTTTGTTTACCTTTATTCTAAAACTCAGTTGGAAATAGGTACCTACTATTTTAAGGACACATTTATATATTTTCGTAAAAGATCGCGCTCGCTTCGCTCGCATAACAGATACATTTTTCATGAATAAATAGTGAGTAGGTATATTAGAACATAAACATGTATCGCAGCGTCCTGAATTCCGCCGAGAGGCGATACGTGCTTCCGTTTATGAGCGACATCTGCACAATAACACGTAAACAATTATCGCTATAAAGCTATGAAAGCTAGCGAATGTCAAATTATTTTTAGAAAGCCTTCCATTTTTTATGACAACACAAAATGTTTAAAGCTTTGAAGTAATCATCATAGTCAGTTTCTCATTTTTGTGTGAAACGTCCCATGAAAATATTTTTATTTTCACCATTCATGTCTTTGATCCCTCGTTGCTCTACGAACGTAAACTCATAATTTTAACAAATAGCGAACCCAATTTAAAAATCCTTGCACATTTTTTTTGGTGCATAAACGTAAATTTTCCTGAGAGATAATAAGTTTTTGTGTCATATTAAAATATCATAATACATGGTCAGAAAGTTCAGATTAATTATAAACTCAGTTTACTAACTCCTATTTAAATTTAGTATCAAAAACTCCTGAAATTGTTAAAAAAATCATTTAAAATACTACCGACCCCATTAAGTAATAACCAAATAGGTTTACTTATGTAGGTAAATAGGTAAATGATGTGTTTCCGTTTATCTATTACAGCTGACGCTATAAGTAAGGGTAGACACACATTAGAAAATTTTTCGCTCGAGTATTTTAAATTGCATGCCTAATACAATTCGTTTTTTCACGTAGCGTAGATACATTTGATGCATGTAAAATGCGTAGCCGATGATTTATTAATATTTGTACGATCTTTATTTCTCCCGTGATAAGATTCTTCTACCTAACCTAGTTATAATTTGAGGCATCTTTAGAAAGAAAAAACATAAAAACCCTGAAACCCTAGTAACCCTGAAAATTGCTTTAAGGCAAAGACAAAATCGAGGGCGTATTCGTTTTATTGTGTCAAAAACTGAATAATATGTTTGTACGTGTGGTATGGCAGGTAAAAAGTAGGTATGGTATGCATTAAATTCAATACACCAGTGCCGTGTCTAATGTCGATGATTAGCATATTTCCTTTCCCTGACTGTGTATCGTCGATGTTTCAAGGCTGCTTGTAATGATAATTATGTTGCAACGCAATAAGGTAACTATGAAACTAGTGTATTATAAACAACTACTATAAAGTAGTTTACCAGTTTCAGTTTGCACCTGAATTATTTTTGATGTAATGGCAGTATTTTGCTTAAACGCTTTTTGTGTAAAACTCTGTGAGTGATCCATGCCTGCGTCCTGACGTGGCGGTCTACCGTTTGTCCTAACACAGCAAAAAAATATACTCTTTTTACATTTACGGCTACAGCAAATGGCCCGAGGCTCAGACCTCAAGACCACAGAGGCAGCGTTATGTAATAATTCCTAATTTATGTAAATAAGGGGCTATTTATAATTCGACAACCTTTTTTTAAAAAAATCTCTAAAGTTTAAACCGTGCTTTTTAATTTATAATTAGTATTTGTCATATTTTAAAATAATAAGGAACATCAATTTACTTATATTAGTTATAATTTTTTAAATATTTTTGCTTTAAGTATGTAACTAGGTAGGTATGTCTAAAAATGCGGTCCTCGATTTTTAGGCACTAGCTAGAGGAACTATTAAGGCTTAAGCGCTTTTGTTCATAAATTAGACTATGAATAAAGGAGGAAAGTCTGAGCTCTATTTCAAAATCGCTTGAAAACATTTTTGTACCACAAAAAATAGCTGAAGTGGAAGTCATGAATTTTTATGAACCAATTTTTCGCCGCAGATGCATATTTTTTGGAAAACATTAATATGAACTTCAGTTTCTTTCATAGTTGTTTTCCGTTTTACTTTTGGTAAAAATATTTAAAAGTTAGCCTGTGCTATTCTTTATTATAATGAGGATCCAATAAAAATATTATATTTAATCTTAACATAATATAATCATTTGTTATAATATGTTGGTAAAATTTTACATTTACCTAAACTACTTATTTATAATCAAAATTGGGCATCAGTGGAAATTAATAATTATGCAAATTTTCTAACTTTCCCTAAATTCTCACGTAAGCGCCGCCATATTTAATGTGTATCATAAATTCAGCCAATGTGTGGATGATGTCTGGTATTCAAATGCTACCAGATTTAATCCCAAAATGAGCATTCCTAATTTACATAACATTAATTTGGTCGGATCTAATAATCGTACTATTTGATCGTTATTCACACGTCTTATTAGTCAACGAGAAATTTTAGTCAACAAAAAAAAAAATAGAGCTTGGTTCTCTATAAAACTAAACAACTTTCTCAATTGAAAATAGTCGTAATTATGAAAATGAAAATACATTTGGCGCTCCCATACAAAACGGCTCAAGCAGTTGACACCTCTTGTATGGGAAGGGCATTTTGTTTGTTATTTCATTGGCTAATTTGGATTAGAGCGCTATTTATTGGACTTAAAAGGCCCAAAAGGCTGACTGATAGATTATATTAGCATAACATTAAATAAAAAATAACAAATTCATATAGCTCCTCACTCATAGACTCCTCTTAAGAGGGCTGAGTATCACTGTCGTAGATAATTGCTACGCTTTCGTAGCAACACGTACAGTACAGTCAGCTGCAGGCAAAAATACTCAGACTAATAGATTTATTATTAGTTATTTTTGCAATGGACTAGCTTACTTTTCCTTGATAATCTTTTATACGTATTATAATATTTTTTTACCAATTAATTTATAGTGGTTTATTGCAGTTTCTTAAGTGGTTGTACATACTTTAGAAACAAGACCAATAAATTAGATTCTGCTCTCAAGTTAATGTGTTTTAATCAAGAACCTTGTTCAATACTGTGAATTTATTGCACTGAAGTCACTGCCGCTAGCTCCAACGCCTTTTACTCTTCTGTGGTTCATTGCCCTCTAACTATTGGTACATGTACAGCCCTTACGCTACGCAAAGAATATTATATGTTGGCTGTTAAGAGCACCCTGTGTAATTAAGAGAGAAACGAAAAAAATAAATCTGGGAATAATGAATATTAGGCTTCAGCGTACTTTATACAGTGAGCTAATAGTGCCAGAGCCGTTCATATACCTACTTAGATGAATGTATAACGGAAATACGAGTTGCGCAATTTGTTTTTGGGATTCGAGCATTATTATAATAATATGGGAACCTTTTGATTCTGCTAAAGGCTAAGCTAAGCACATATACTGTACCTGGTTATACTGTATAGCCAGTATCTTCTTCTTCTTTGCGTGTCGCGACGAATCAAATTTTCTCAGCCCAAAAAGTTGCCACACAGATTGCGTTTGGAGTGGCTGCCCAGAGATCTTCTAACGTGCAGGTGTCGGGGCACGCAGGGCAATTCAGGAGGTGAGTCATGCTCTGTGGGACAGCACCACAAAGGCACTGTTCGGAGTCACTGTAGCCCCACCGACACAGATTTTCCTTGCTGCGACCAACCTGCGTACGAAGTCGGTTCAGTGATTTCCAAACCGACCACTGGAGGTCGCTGCCGGAAGGGAGGGTTTCTTGTGTCGGTATGTATGAAGTATGTACGGTATGTATGTAGCCAGTATAAATTGGTCCGTTAAAGTGGTAATTTGACCTGCTGCCCACCTACTATGAGGTTTTGTATAAGGAAATAAAAATTATTTGTGGCACTGTTCATTGTTTTTTTTAATCAATAATTATTTATTTAACAAAACCATGCAAATCAAATTACACAAAAAATATAAAATCTTACTAAGGATAGAAAACCTTAGATTGCCACATTCCACCCATCTATTAAAAAAAGCGTTTACCAACGGCGCTATGCCACCCCTCGGTAAAAAAACAACGTAGTCTACATAGAATAACAATATACCTACAATAACAATTATATCAAATAATAATAATATTTTTGACTCCAATTTTAATTTCAGTTGGTACATTTTGCTTTCACAAACTTCATTATTTATTCTTGTGTTGTTTATTTTTAGAAACTTTTTGGTTATTAGTACTTTTCGTGATTCAACTTTAAAGACGTTGTTCAAAGACGAGTCGAATTGGGAAAAGTTCGTTTTGATCATTTATTAACAAAGTAACTTCTAGGAGTGAAAGTTCACTCTACCTACATTTATTTAATTTTTGGAAGAAGAGACCTTTTAGCCTCAATATAAAAATGCATTCTTAAATGTTATCTGTAGGTAGTTTCAGTGGCGATGTAATATGTAGGTATCCTGGGATTTTAAACATAATTATGTCAGCCAGTATTTAAGTACTATACAAAGTTCAAAAGGGGCTTAACTCTCTTTCAACTCTGACCAATTTAAAAAGAACTGGTGAAGCAGCTGGTACATTAGTACAAATAGTCTTTATATAAATTTTAGTGTATTAGGTACATAACAAAATTTTAACACGTAACGTAACATTTTTGGCTATCAGTTATTGGGCGCTTTTCCACTAGACGGCACGTCAACGGCAACGGCGACGGCACGGCGAGATCACGTGACAATATCTATGGGAATCGATGACATACCGTGACGGTGCCGTGCCGTCAAGTGGAAAAGCGTGTCATATAATTTCATTGATTTTCATACATTATCTCACCTACGATATCGTCGACGGTACCGTGCCGTCGCCGTTGCCGTTGACGTGCCGTCTAGTGGAAAAGCGCCCATTATGTTGCTTTGTATGAGTGAGATTTGCGAAGATTATTATTTTAGAAACCAAACTTTAAGTCTTCATAATATACTAGATGTAAAGACGGTAGAGGTTTCTACATCTACATGTTGCCCTTAGTTTATAATAGTTTGGCTGCCAAACAAATACCTACTATTCAATGTTATTTGTAATAGAATGTTATATTTTCTCGTACTGTATACGTACAATCAAAAGGGTAATTGCCTAAGAAAATGAACCCTATTCTAGAGGCCAACTAAAACTAAAATTTTTAGTTTGACGTAGATAAAACCGTATGGCTATTCTACAAAAACCATGACATAGGTAAATTTAGTTTGACGTCTCTTATCTTAGCCATGTCAAACTATTTGATTTGTGTTGTTTATAATGTGAAGGGTCGTGACGTCATAATGAATAAATGTCAAGTGTTAAGAGTCGGCAATTTCCCGTGTGGGGGCGCCTATTGTCTCGCTTGGAGGCACACCACACACCTACATAATTTGTCTATTTAACATTGTAATCACATTTACAGGGTGAGCAAAGCGACAATGGCTTGGTAAAAGCGTTTTTGCTACGTTTGAGAAAGTAGAAGAGTAGTTAAGGAAAATATGTGTTTGCTGGATGGATCCTTCACTTATTCTATCTGTATACAGTAACATTAACATTATTATGTAGGTAGGTATTTGTAAGAATTACTTATAAAAATGTAAAATAAACATTCTTGGAACAAAATTCCAACTAGAGGTTCAAGTGGGTATAACAAAATTCGTGTTGAAAGGTCATTATACCACCACCGCTTTCACTTGCTATAACAATCTTTTTAGACAAAATATGTCTTGTAAAAGATATATGAAGTAAAACAGGAAAAGATTCGAAACTACGTGTAACATGACACAAACGCATTAGTAACAGAAAAAGCTTTGATGGGATATCAAAATACAACGGGATAAAAACGTTCACTATAAGCTTTTGTTTACCCTTATAAAAATGCTTTTTCTCAAATATCCGCGGAGATGGATTTATTCCATACGGAAATATGCTAATACTAACATAAACAAAATAATTCATACAAAGGTAACCTCACTTTTGGACAAAATAAACTTACTTACTTACTTAGGCTCGTAACCAGCTTATGAGACTGCCAACAAGTTTGAATTCGTATCAGAAATGTAATATAAGTACAAAGCAGCCTGTCACATCTGTACTTAATACTGCTCTCAATCTTGAGATCTCTTCATTAATACTACCTAGCCTTAGTTATTCTCTTCTTACCATATTACCAATCTACACAAAGTCTGTAACAGTATAGAAGTTTTCAGGAATAAAATAGTTGTTTACTTTATTATTAGATATATAAAATTAGTAAAAAAAACTTTCAATGTTCCGTCTAAACTAACTTTAAATTCTAGCTAATAACGTCCATTAGGCTAACAAAGCGAGCCGGTGCCACGATTTAAACAAATGTTTATTTTTGTGAGATTAGAGTTCCGCAATTACTTAATTCGCAACAAAGATCAATGTAGGAAATGTGTAGGTATATCGTGAATAGTAAAATGGGACAAATTTAATACGATGCAGGCTGATTTTAGAAATAGACATGAATAAAAAAAGAAAAGTGATAGAGTCTCTGATACCATATATTTTTTTTAATTTATCAAATTGTATTTCAATAAAGAAAACAACCTATCACTTACTCATATGGAAAATGAATTAATTCTAAGTAAGTATAAGACGTCAAATACATAATCATATTTCAGATTTACAAAACTTTGTAAACAGAAAAGTTTAAACTTATTTTTCAAGAGGAATATTAAAGATCAAAGCTTTTGTTATTTATTCTATAGAATCAATTCCTGAATAGTATTTTTTGTGAATTTTAGTGCATCAACACACCTGCGTCACATTCCGTGTCGGATAGCCTTCGGCGACGGATCTTTCGGTCGCATTTTCCGCTTTATACGGCGTCTTGATAAAAACATGGCTTCTGCTTTGATGTTGTCACTGTTTGTGATAGATAGATCGCTGTGTCGTGTTCGTGACAAGGTGAATTGTTTACAAAAAGATGGATCGGAGTTACTGGGAATTAAAGTTGAAAGCATAGTGACTGAAGAATCCGTCAGCGGAAAGTATAAAATCTTCCACAGTATAAAATCTGCCAAAAAGCATTGACAGCGTGTTGGACGGAAATTTCCGACGCAGGTGTGTTCTTGCTCTTACAGTAGTTACAAAGTTTTTTATATCCCAATCCACTTTTTGTTACAGTTTTTTCCATTTAATTTGTATTTTTACGATTTATCCTCACTTGGTTTATTACACCCTTTAACTGTTTTACGAGGTTCTAAAACTAAGACCAAATTAATAAAACTTGAGTAAGTAGGTTCTTATGGCGGACCCTGTATTAATTCAAATTAGTATAACCACAGTTATAGGATCATAATTATTTTGGACGATATACTTATCATACATCGTAACTATAAGTACTTTTATTTCTTTAAAGTGACTGGTCCGATAGTTCAGTGGATATAGGCCTGGCTTCTGTTCTATACTGAAGGTAAAAATATGATAAAGAAAATTTGTTTCACAATGTAATTAATATGTTAGTTAAGTCTAGACCGGCACTTTTAGGTACTTCCAATCTAAGTATTTCCAAAAGCAAAAACATGATATAATATATTTTTGAAGCTAAAGATCTTACATACCAAAAATTTCGCATTGGAGGGACCCACGACCTTCGGTGAACCGTGCCGCAGCTCTAACCCCTGAGCCACCGAGCATTTCAAATGTCCCCAGCGAAATTAGTGGTATAATTCAAGCGTTGTGAGTGAACGTTTAAAATTAACACTTCAAGTGACATTAAATTAAAAATAAAAAGATACGAAGCAGTAAAAGACTTCTTTAGTATTTTACTAAACTAGTAACTAGTAGACTATTTTTGTATTAAAAAATATTTGTTTGACCATTTATAGCGTAAATGAGCCTCAGACAAGTTAGTTAGTATCGTGCACAGCTACTTAAAAGAAAACAATGAAGCAAGGTGACATCATAGATATAACTTGTGTATACGAATGGTAAAAACTAGAGATAACAGTGTATTAGAAGCTCATTACTACTTAATACAAAGTTCATTCTCCTTTGGGGATAAGGAAGCAACTAGTTTTAAGCCGAATCGCTTTTAATGAACCTACAAGCTTTAACTTGGCAGAGTGGCTTTATCATACGAAACACTTTGAACTATTTATTTGGTTACTAGCTAAGACTCAGTTGCTCAACTCATGTTATCGTAAAGAACAAAATACACAAAGATGATTGGAATAATCTATAAGTTGTCTTATATTATTTTTATGTTTCGTTTTGTCCATGTTAGTAGGTACTAAATACGATACTTGTATTTGTATTTTGAGTCAAAGCAATTAGGATCAATATTTAATAGGTACATGAAAAATGAAATTATGTACAACGTCAATTATGTACACATCAATATGCATCGTTCATCAAGCTTTCAGATTCATTCAGAATATATTTTAGCTAATATCACGTAGCTCAATTACATCACTGTTAATAAATCAGTCTCACCTAATAACGAAATTAATAACGTTAAACAAGCATTTTCCCAATTGCTGTAGCTAATTAATTACAGTTATAACTTCACCTATTACGTGATACCAATATGTATACTTACATACTTAAATACTACACTAGTGTAACGCCGCGCAGTTTCACCCCCGCCCGACCCGACTAAATAAGTCCCGTAAGAATTAATATAGCAGTAAAATAGCCTTTGTGTTATTCTAAGTCATATAACTTAGTCATATAAAATTAGGTAGGTACTCCTTCTTTAAAAATATCTCCTGCGAGAAAAAAACACTATTCCCGTGGGCACAGAATGTACCTAAGAAGCCAGCATTTAAGTAATCTGTGCCGTGGGAACAAGATATTTTACGACGATAAGAACAGTATGTTAAGGCTAAAATTTATAAGTGCCATGGGGCCGTCCGGTACACTTGTACCGTCGTGCAAAATTTTATTAAAATCTGTTTCGCCATTTAGGCGTGAAAATGTAATAAACAAATAGACACTACAGAGCTACCTTTACATTTAGAATTTCAGTATTGAAGTATGGATGTTAGTAGGTGGCTGCCTTCGACGATCTGTGAAATTGGGAATTAAATCCGGCGCCACATATTTCGCGCTTTGCATTTTGATTGCATGCATGCACAAAACATTTATTTGACAATGGTCTGCTAGGACTAGGACTTTAGTAAGAATGTATTAACACAAAACACATTACGATAAAAGATTCAGGACCTAGATTTCATTTTTTACTAACTGTATAAGTAGGACTAATTAAAAATGACAAAAAAACAGCCAAGATTTTAGTTTTTCTTCTATCATTAAGAGTCGGTTTGACGAACGGTCCTAAAAACCCTGCGTCAGAATATTCAAACTGCTAGTCACATAAAATTGTTTAGTTTCGTAAGTACAAATTTCCCTCTTCTAATAAAATAAGAAACGATCTAGGCCAGTCTTATTCAATTAGGCCTTCCTTTTCTTAGAAAGGCAAAAGGATCAAATCCGAAATGTAACGCAGTCAAGTCACATCCTCTAGGTCGTTAGTTTAATATAAAAGCACTTTTACCAAGTTTCCGGCAAAAAGTATTTCGTTATTAAAGATCTAAGTAGCTGGTGTGACAAAAGAATATAGAGTGACACTGACAGGATAATTTAGGTTGATCCTCATAAAAAGATCCTTTCTTTGTACTGATCCTTAGTGATCCGACAAAATCCCTCCTAAAAGAGATCAACTGTTCGTGACCTTCGTCGAATGCTACAAGTAGCCTTTTCTGGAAATGGCTTTTCGAAACATTAATTACATTACTCTCTCTTCACGGTATTTACGAAAGATCTTATAGGTACTATTTCTAATAATTTTAGATGATGGAAAATACATCAGTTCAGGGTGCTAATAAATAAAATTAAAGCTCACAAAAATGGGATTTATATGTTTTTTTTTTACTATCAATACCAGTAAAAAAGCAAATTTTTTTTTCTTGCCTTAAAATGCAAATGGAATAAATCCGGAACAAAACAAAACACACACGGATTTTCACGAACAAAAAGCTTAGCCATTTTTAATTTTCCTCGCTTCTGACTTTGATAACAAAATGTATAATTTACGAGAATTGTTGAATGAGCAACACTGAAATTGAATTCCGACGATACTTTCGCGTATTTTCGCCAAACAAGGGAAGGAAAAGTTATTGTAGATCGTAAAAATATCTAGCCTACGAATATTGACTAAGTATACAGGGTGTGGCCCCTTTTAAGTTACTGAAATACCCCCTAAGCTATGGCACGCAATTAAATTAACACCCTGTATATTCAAGACTAACATAAAAAAATAAATTTTGTGCATGCGGTTTAACGTGAAATTAAATATCTTCCTTAACAGCTATTTAAATAGCTGTGGAGAAAATATAAAATTACTAACGTTACGTTTTTTATTTATTGATGAAATCGAAACGATTCTCGCAAATCAAATTTTCGTGCTTAAACTTGCCTTCCACACCCAGTCGCAAATAAAACCGAAAACCGATTTTATAAATCAATTGAGCCCGCGTTCTGCAGATAGACTACGAATGAGTTGCGGAAAAGTTTGCAGAGTGGATTTATGTGACTATAACTATAGGTGTGTATAGTTTCCAAATTGGTGTTGCATCGTAGCGTGTATCGCGCTGGCGTGCAGAGTTGCAGAGCTGCGCCGAGCTCGACTCCCGCACTCAGCAGTTCCAGTATTGGATTTCTTCTTGGGACAGCAGCTGCCAGATGTGCCTTTTATAACACGCCGTGATAAATTTAATAGCACATTTCGGAACTGGCTTTGCAGTTTTATGTCGCTTTTACTAAGATGTCGAGCCGTTAGTCTGCATTTTTGTGAACGATGCATATAGGTACTACTCTATGCCTCACATGGTTCAGAATTTAAAGTGTGTCTAAAGTTTGTAATCCTTGCCGGTAATATTTTTTTTTGATGAGTAATAAAAATTGCTTACTTTTCTTCCCTTGGTTTTTACTGTCCATATCATTATGATATCTCGCTATCACCAATCAATTTGTGATAAGATAAAGTCCGCAAAAGCTCGACGAGTGGCCATTATCCTGAAACTGCGTAGCGCTGCCTCCATTAAAAGAGATAAGCGCTAGAAGGGAAATGTTAATGGGCTTTTTGAGTACTGAAATGTCGAATGAAATTGAAATAGAACCGTTTCAGTTTTTACAGAAGCTTTTGCGTAATACGTATGCGTGGCGATGTGGCACATAACTTCTTCGAAATAAACTCAAAGCTTTTGGAATTATAATGTTTGATGTAATTACTTAGCCATCAAGTTATAGCCACACTTTCATCTAGGAATAATACCGGCGTGGGTTTTATTCCTATAATGAAGAAGTAGAATCCTACTTGAATACTTTTTGTTATATTTTCTAGTTTCGTGTAGGTATTTATGTCTTAGAGCCTTTTCACACCACGGATGTCGTCCGCGGATTAGATTATATTTTGGAAACTAAAGATACTATAAAATAAAAATAGCAGTAGTATTTCAAGTTTTATTCCTAGGAAAATCCAACAGCATCGTAAAGCCATTAAAATTAAAAAGAAGAAGAAGAACAGCATCGTACGTAGACTGAGAGCAGAACGAATGTGGAAAGAATTTGGGACGGGGTAGATCGATGGGAATCGTACTGTGCTTTCAGCACTTATACCTATATTTACTATGCTATCTTTATTTCTATTCCTCCGAGTGGGTTTTCTACCCGTGGTCCAGCCCCAAATTAAGTGGGCACCCATATCTGGTTATCCATTATATTTCCGGATTCGGCTTCAAACTTTTCATAAAGGTTCGGTCTCTTGAAAGGTTCTGTACAAAAACAGTGCCCTAAATGATTATCCTTCTGACATGATTTGTGTTATGACCACTGTCACAAACAGCCGGGTCCCACAGCTTAATGTGCCCTCTGATATAGTAGGTACTCAATCGTTTCTCGTGGCTAAACTCTAATAACACGATCGAAGGCGCACTGAAAACATTTCATAGATCCTCTAAAAATAAACAGTAGAACAATGCTAGTAAATAAATAAATTATAATGTAAGTTAAATCCTCATTAACAAAACGACACCCAACTTCCAGAAGTAGCCCCGGAAGTGGAAGTTATTAGTTCACGTCTTTATTCGCTGTTTGAACTCCAGGAACAAAACTGTTGCATAATAAATCATTCTGATTGAGGAAAGAACATCTGGTGCCTATTTTGTTTTCTCAAAGTAATTTCTAATCTAAGTAGTTAATGCTAAAAGTTTCAGCTTGAAACAGTCTTAAAATCTCAAGACACAATAAACTTGATTAATCATTTTGTTAATCTTAGTTTTTACCTTCCGGCTAATTCCAGATTCTGTATAAAATTGATCCATGATAAGCTTAACTCTTTGTTTCATGTAATTAATCATACATACATAGGTAATGTTGTGTATAATAATTAGACGCCTACAGTGGATAATGTATTTGTATTTGTTGATGTACATTTTGGCTTTTGGCAAAGGCGTAGGCGGAAAAGCGCTTTTCGAATGTAATAAAAACATTACGCTCGCTTTATTTCAATGTTTTCTCAAATAACTTTGATAATTTTAATCAAACAACAAATCTAGCTCTGTAGTATTTCAGGATTCTTTATAGCGCCATTGGGCGCTTTTCCACTAGACGGCACGTCAACGGCAACGGCGACGGTACGGTACCGTCGACGATATCGTAGGTGAGATAATGTATGAAAATCAATGAAATTATATGACACGCTTTTCCACTTTACGGCACGACACCGTCACGGCATGTCATCGATTCCCATAGATATTGTCACGTGATCTCGCCGTGCCGTCGCCGTTGCCGTTGACGTGCCGTCTAGTGGAAAAGCGCCCATTCGCTTTGTTCGTAGAGAGACATTGCAAATTGTATAAGTGTAACATACGGGATAGCACTAAGCACTGCACCCGGGGAAGCGGCCAGCAACAGCAACATTATTCCTCATCCAGGGTGGCTCTAGTCGTATTGAAGTGTTATTTACACTTAAAACGCGGAAAAGAAATAAAATGTGCAATAGGTTATACTTCTATGCCTTATAATAAGTTATTCTAGTTAAGTGACTAATAGTAGGTAAATTAAGTATAACTGTGAGGTGATTTCCCAGTAATTGGAACAAAAAAACACAAGCCTATCATCAAATTGGTCTAGTCTAGCGTGTACATTATGGTCTGGCTGTACGAGCTTGATAAGAAGAATGTTGAACAACCATAATGCACTATTTGTTTTATCCCATTTGTCTATGATCGACAACGCGGTTACAAGTTGTTACAAAAAACCTTAGTTTCATACAGGGGTATGGCGAAAATAAAACTTAGCAGACTGATCACTCAGTGGATCGTATCACGTGTTTCATTTTTGTGGAAGTGGGGTACTTTAGTAGGTATGTTTTTTTTTTCTTAGATAATTATGTTTTGTTTTTGTTACTTCCATGCTGGTCTGGGAGTGATAGAAAAACATATAATGTGCCAGCTGCATCTCCTCCCGGGCATGCTGTAAAAATCAGCTAAGGGATTTGAAGGTTTCAGTATTGTAATTTAGGCGATGGGCTGACAACCTGTCACTATAGCAATATACAGATCTATTTTGAATTACCCAAAACTTGTCAGACGTGGCGGAACCTTTGTTTAGGTTGTTTACGCTCTGCCTACCCCATTAGGGATATAGGCGTGATTATATGCATGTATGTATGTATGTTTTTGTAATGCCCTGTATTTGGATACTCAAGAGAAATGAAGTGTAAAAAAACGAAGTGCTTCATCTTAATGTACTGTATTGCCTGTTGAATATTTTGGATTGGATTCAGCGAAGCATAAAATTGTCCTGTCCAGTCCTTTCTCCAAAAGTATTATGAGAATTTTATTTATCTAGTGGAAC
>JARACY010005379.1:0-22094 GCA_029255725.1 Scrobipalpa atriplicella | reverse complement strand
AGTACATATCTGATATATCTTTGACAAATATTTAATTTAATACCAATAAAAAGTATCAATAAACTTATGTTTACAAAATTACAACATTGTATAATTTACGTATATAATTTCCGTACTGTGTAAATTTTTGAGTAATATGTAGTCAGACCATCTCCAATACAATACGAAAATTAGATTCCTTTACTGGTCTTTAACAGTATTTGAACTGGCAGTGGTACAAATCCCGCCGGGTAATAAATGTTACAAAGACAAAAAGTTAATGGGAAACATAGTCCTAGTGTCAAAATGTACAAATGTCTTAATGTACATGAACGTGCAAATGACAGAAAATAATTGTGATATAATGCGTAAAGGTCTAATTGTTTAATTGTCAAAATGTACAAAAGACAAAACATGACTGTGCTATAATGCAACTGCCAGAATTCGAACCCGCAAACCTGGGCTTCGAAGGTAGGATCACTAACGACTGAACCTACATACACCTATCCTATCTGCTACTGTCAAACTTGAAATCGCAATATCTCGAAAACTAACGATCCTAGAGTACTGGTGTATAGGGACAAATGAAAGGTCTCGATAAGATCTACATTTCAGATGACAGCTGTCAAACTTGAAATGGTTATATCTCGGAAACTATTGATCCTAGAGTACTGGTGTGTAGGGACAAATGATAGGTCTCGATGAGATCTTTAATTCGGATGACAGCTGTCAAACTTAAAACGGTTATATCTCGGAAACTATCGATTCTAGAGTATTGGTGTGAAGGGACAAATGATGGTCTTGACGAGATCTACATTTCAGATGACAGCTGTCAAAAATGAAACGGTTATCCGAAATATAGATCTCATCGAGTCCTATAATTTGTCCCTACACACCAGTACTCTAGGATTGATAGTTTTCAAGATATTGCCATTTCAAATTTGACAGCTGTCATCCGAAATAAAGATCTTGTCTAGATCAGACAGTATTAGCCAGAAAGAAGTCATGGTCCAATTTAACACCTGGCCCATCTACGTCCGTGGTGTAAAAAGGCTCTTATTGTGCATTACAGCGTTAATGTATTCTGGTGGTATTTGGTCATAATGACATTTTGGCACTTAGGCAATTTGAACAATTGAACATTACAGCTTTAATGTATTCTATCATAGCAGCATTTAGGCAATATGACATTTTGGCACTAGGCAGTTTGTACATTTTGACACTAGGACTATGTTTCCCATTAACTTTTTGTCTTTGTAACATTTATTACCCGGCGGGGTACAAATGCATATAATGTACCAGCTGTTTATCAGTATGGGTAGGGGATCATTGTAACGTAGACGGTGGGCTGACCACCTGTCATCACATCACTACATCAACACCGAACATTTTTTAAAAATTGCTGTAAATATTGAACATAGGTACTTGGGTGATATGAGCACATTGGTGATTTACATTTATCACGTGAAGGATCAAATTTGTGTTACATATGTAATTTAAATAAATAATTATAGTTAATTTATAATTTAATAAATGGAACTTACCTCTGTATGACAGCCGGCAAAATCAAGAACACAACGAAGCACTGTAGAGTCATTTTCTGAGTCATCGTGCTGTAATTGAAAGTCACAAATTTCTATTATAATGTCACGAAGATTCTATTAAAAAGATCATCCATGGCGCAAAATAATAGTCTGTTGGAAGTTCTATAAACCTATGATTAATGGAGTTAAAATGTTGTTGATATAGGGATCTACCCTATATTTTCTGAATTCAGGCGTTTGTAATTATTAAAATCGTGATTTTCATTTACTGCATCAACGCTTACTAACACAAGCCCTACTTTCTATCTCTCTATTTTGTTTCAATGCAGATTTTTAAGGAAGAAATAGTACGTATTTTTCAAATTAATTGTAATAAATTGGTCTCGTTAATATACCGCAAACAAATATCTGTATAACCTTTTCCATATTATTCGTGGTACTCGGGATTACCGTTCTCCGGTATTGATTGTTGAATGTCCATTATTTTAATGGTGTTTTGGTTCATTTACGCAACAGCCTCTACGTTACGACAGTAGGTATTCGCCTCCGTAAATGGAAACTGAATGGTCACCCTACATGGCCAGGGAGACCATCAATTTATGAATATGCATACGCAATCGTAGACTGTATTACTAAGATCATTTTCTGTTTTCTTGTTAAACCTAGATTTAGCTAGGTAAATTGAAAACATTAAACTCGAGTTATTTATTGATTGATCAAATCGAAGAATATTATAAAATTGAGCATGTTGTCATTGATTTACAAATACTTTCTGTCTTAAGTAGGTTCTACGATTTGTCTAAACACAGGCACTGGTGTGGCGGTTAGTCCGCAGGGGAAAATAGCAGTGTAGTGTACCTTTAATTTATTAGCCTTAGTATGAATCATAGAACATTTGTCATGTATTCTGAGATATACGTGACACAACTATGTACAGCCTTAACACTTGTCGTGGGTGGATTATTATGTATTGAAATCACATGTTTGCCGTATTGAGCTCACCGTCCTTGCGTCCAGCTACGCCTGACTCACCAGTGTCAACATAAGCGTTGGCGGAAACAGCCTTTTCGACCGATAAGGTAAAACAACTCCAAACCACTTCCAAGAAAAACAATGACTTATTTTGACGAAACTTTTAAGCTCTATTTCATTAGTTGTAGTTTATGTAGAGCGTAGTAAATTAATACAATGGTAGTAATGTGTCTTGTGGTTGGAGAACTTTTTCTCTAGGCACGCACGGTCGGTGTAGTGGTTTAGTGTTTACCTCCTCCGGGCTGAACACAACAATCGCTGCACCGGAGATCGTGAGTCCGGACAATGCTCTACAAATTCTAACAACCTGATGTTGAAAAACGTTACTGTTATCCGTAGTGCACTTACACATAGTGCTCCAAATTACATTGTTTATACAGGTGAATTATTTAATATGTTTGGAAACTAGGTATTTAATTTAAAAAGTAACACAGCACTGCGCGCAGGTAGGTACTTATTCAACGGATGGCTGGTGACCTCACCTGTCAAGTAATTTAGTCAGTTCTAACACTAAAAACTACTGTAACTTAATACTATATCACAGATCGTTTCGACCGGGTGCACATAGTAGTTGTGCAGCGTGTCGCGGCGCTCGGCGTCGGCGCTAGATGCAGCGAGACTGAGGCAAGCGCGACGCGGCCGGCGCCCACGCACGTCGCACGCCGCGCAGCCGCAGCAGGCAGGAGGGGCGCCGCGAAGCCTTGCGAAAATCCGCAGCCAGCGCCACTGACCGTGCCCCGCTGCACCCCACATCACATACTCTGTCTCGTCAGGAAGCACTCAACCAAAATTACGCAAACGCCCTTCGAATGTCTTAATTGTTACCATTGTGAAACAATCTGCTCAGACGTGAATTACCGAAAACGATACGCGTTGAACTCTTTTGTACCACGATACGCATTCAATTACGATAACTATTTCGAAAGATATTCTTACGATTTCAAATCGTTGTTTGTGAATTCAAAGCACAGTTATAAACCGTTGAGGTACTTTTGTCTTGCAACATAGGTACGAGTAGATAGAACAGAGATTAGATGCAATACTGAGCCGCGACGCACCGTCTCGAAACGATCTGTGATATAGTATTAAGTTACAGTAGTTTTTAGTGTTAGAACTGACTAAATTACTTGACAGGTGAGGTCACCAGCCATCCGTTGAATAAGTACCTACCTGCGCGCAGTGCTGTGTTACTTTTTAAATTAAATACCTAGTTTCCAAACATATTAAATAATTCACCTGTATAAACAATGTAATTTGGAGCACTATGTGTAAGTGCACTACGGATAACAGTAACGTTTTTCAACATCAGGTTGTTAGAATTTGTAGAGCATTGTCCGGACTCACGATCTCCGGTGCAGCGATTGTTGTGTTCAGCCCGGAGGAGGTAAACACTAAACCACTACACCGACCGTGCGTGCCTAGAGAAAGTTCTCCAACCACAAGACACATTACTACCATTGTATTAATTTACTACGCTCTACATAAACTACAACTAATGAAATAGAGCTTAAAAGTTTCGTCAAAATAAGTCATTGTTTTTCTTGGAAGTGGTTTGGAGTTGTTTTACCTTATCGGTCGAAAAGGCTGTTTCCGCCAACGCTTATGTTGACACTGGTGAGTCAGGCGTAGCTGGACGCAAGGACGGTGAGCTCAATACGGCAAACATGTGATTTCAATACATAATAATCCACCCACGACAAGTGTTAAGGCTGTACATAGTTGTGTCACGTATATCTCAGAATACATGACAAATGTTCTATGATTCATACTAAGGCTAATAAATTAAAGGTACACTACACTGCTATTTTCCCCTGCGGACTAACCGCCACACCAGTGCCTGTGTTTAGACAAATCGTAGAACCTACTTAAGACAGAAAGTATTTGTAAATCAATGACAACATGCTCAATTTTATAATATTCTTCGATTTGATCAATCAATAAATAACTCGAGTTTAATGTTTTCAATTTACCTAGCTAAATCTAGGTTTAACAAGAAAACAGAAAATGATCTTAGTAATACAGTCTACGATTGCGTATGCATATTCATAAATTGATGGTCTCCCTGGCCATGTAGGGTGACCATTCAGTTTCCATTTACGGAGGCGAATACCTACTGTCGTAACGTAGAGGCTGTTGCGTAAATGAACCAAAACACCATTAAAATAATGGACATTCAACAATCAATACCGGAGAACGGTAATCCCGAGTACCACGAATAATATGGAAAAGGTTATACAGATATTTGTTTGCGGTATATTAACGAGACCAATTTATTACAATTAATTTGAAAAATACGTACTATTTCTTCCTTAAAAATCTGCATTGAAACAAAATAGAGAGATAGAAAGTAGGGCTTGTGTTAGTAAGCGTTGATGCAGTAAATGAAAATCACGATTTTAATAATTACAAACGCCTGAATTCAGAAAATATAGGTATCCCTATATCAACAACATTTTAACTCCATTAATCATAGGTTTATAGAACTTCCAACAGACTATTATTTTGCGCCATGGATGATCTTTTTAATAGAATCTTCGTGACATTATAATAGAAATTTGTGACTTTCAATTACAGCACGATGACTCAGAAAATGACTCTACAGTGCTTCGTTGTGTTCTTGATTTTGCCGGCTGTCATACAGAGGTAAGTTCCATTTATTAAATTATAAATTAACTATAATTATTTATTTAAATTACATATGTAACACAAATTTGATCCTTCACGTGATAAATGTAAATCACCAATGTGCTCATATCACCCAAGTACCTATGTTCAATATTTACAGCAATTTTTAAAAAATGTTCGGTGTTGATGTAGTGATGTGATGACAGGTGGTCAGCCCACCGTCTACGTTACAATGATCCCCTACCCATACTGATAAACAGCTGGTACATTATATGCATTTGTACCCCGCCGGGTAATAAATGTTACAAAGACAAAAAGTTAATGGGAAACATAGTCCTAGTGTCAAAATGTACAAACTGCCTAGTGCCAAAATGTCATATTGCCTAAATGCTGCTATGATAGAATACATTAAAGCTGTAATGTTCAATTGTTCAAATTGCCTAAGTGCCAAAATGTCATTATGACCAAATACCACCAGAATACATTAACGCTGTAATGCACAATAAGAGCCTTTTTACACCACGGACGTAGATGGGCCAGGTGTTAAATTGGACCATGACTTCTTTCTGGCTAATACTGTCTGATCTAGACAAGATCTTTATTTCGGATGACAGCTGTCAAATTTGAAATGGCAATATCTTGAAAAACTATCAATCCTAGAGTACTGGTGTGTAGGGACAAATTATAGGACTCGATGAGATCTATATTTCGGATAACCGTTTCATTTTTGACAGCTGTCATCTGAAATGTAGATCTCGTCAAGACCCATCATTTGTCCCTTCACACCAATACTCTAGAATCGATAGTTTCCGAGATATAACCGTTTTAAGTTTGACAGCTGTCATCCGAATTAAAGATCTCATCGAGACCTATCATTTGTCCCTACACACCAGTACTCTAGGATCAATAGTTTCCGAGATATAACCATTTCAAGTTTGACAGCTGTCATCTGAAATGTAGATCTTATCGAGACCTTTCATTTGTCCCTATACACCAGTACTCTAGGATCGTTAGTTTTCGAGATATTGCGATTTCAAGTTTGACAGTAGCAGATAGGATAGGTGTATGTAGGTTCAGTCGTTAGTGATCCTACCTTCGAAGCCCAGGTTTGCGGGTTCGAATTCTGGCAGTTGCATTATAGCACAGTCATGTTTTGTCTTTTGTACATTTTGACAATTAAACAATTAGACCTTTACGCATTATATCACAATTATTTTCTGTCATTTGCACGTTCATGTACATTAAGACATTTGTACATTTTGACACTAGGACTATGTTTCCCATTAACTTTTTGTCTTTGTAACATTTATTACCCGGCGGGATTTGTACCACTGCCAGTTCAAATACTGTTAAAGACCAGTAAAGGAATCTAATTTTCGTATTGTATTGGAGATGGTCTGACTACATATTACTCAAAAATTTACACAGTACGGAAATTATATACGTAAATTATACAATGTTGTAATTTTGTAAACATAAGTTTATTGATACTTTTTATTGGTATTAAATTAAATATTTGTCAAAGATATATCAGATATGATCCTTTCAGTAATATCATATCATTTTACAATATCATTTTTAAATACGTCACATTTAAAAAAAAAATATATACCGCTCATATTTGTACGTAGTTATATTATAATTACTCCATGCTCATATCAAAACTATACACAGTTATGTACTTAAAAGTAGTTTGAATTAAAAAATAATATTCTTAAATGAGTTACATCACCAGTTATGATATAAAATCACTTTTACTGTATAAATCGTGGTAAATTCAAATTAGATTCAGATTCAGCGTGTGAAATTCGTCACTGCTCCACTCGGTCTGCTCTTATTGTCAGTCAACTCATCATAATAATAATGCGATTTCTATGGCCAAATGTCTCGTATCATTATAAACTTCGATATCTGACGAAAAACAATACAATAGGTATCTCGGTTTCTGATTTTATTAGACCCAATTTTTCTGTTGATGAATAGATGAAAACGCTTTGGTATTATTTTAATAATATGGTAATGTTAATAAAACAGCTTGTTATACCGAGATTTTGTTATAATAAGAGAAAAACAACCGGTTGTCGTCTTGTAGTTGTTTTATTTCCTTTTCATTATGCAGGTAGTTTGACCACTCGTTGCATATAAATGTGCCTACCTAGGTTACTAGGTAAAGCTGGCTACCGCAACCGGTATTTTACATTACATTTTATCTCCAGTGTAATTAAAGTACAGTACAGTGCGAATATTCATGTCAAGTCAAGACTCGACACCAAGTAGAGATTTTCTTTGCTTGGCTGGCTTCAATGATTTCATCAAGCAAAAAGTAGTCAAGCTTCTATATGCGAAGACAAGTGTGATGTAACAATTTTAGTTAACAATTTGGACTATTATTAATAGACAAGGAGTGTTATTGTCAGGTCTAGCGTCTTAAAAGAAACGAGTCCTCTTCTTATCGAGTAGGTTTTTGAGCCAAAACTACTCGATGAACCTAAAACAAGTTATTTCGTTGCTTTAAAAAATATGTTTCTTTCTCTATGTTAATTTTGGTGAATTCTGAAACACGTGAATACACGCTGAACACTTAATTCCTATAATCATCCACCAGCATATCAGTGCTGGGTCCTCGAGTTCTGCGTCCATTCAGCTCATACCGCGTGGTGGTGGCCGGCGACTCCCGCGCACACTCACTCTACGTGGCGGTGGAGGGCCGCCGCGCCACCGGGGAGCAGTTCTCCCAGGGTCGGGAGATCCAGGTCCCGGCCATCAACTCACGACTAGTTGACCTCGATGTAAGTGCCCTCATATCCTCATAACCATCGAATTCCAACACACATGGTTAATGCACACGCAATATATGACGTAAACAATTTTATTGGCACGCAAAATATGCATTTACCTTTCAAAAAACTCTTTATCTGTGTTTAATTATAATTTACTTTAATTGACATAGATTGGCGATCCAGGCCCCGGACATTATGAGTTGGTAGCGCGGTCCACTTCCGGACCACAGTTCTCATCGTCAGCGCCGCTGGTCTACCAGCCACGCAGCTTCTGCATCTTCACCCAGACCGACAAACGTGTTTACCAACCTGGAGACACCATCAACTTTAGGGTCATTGCCTTGGACAAGTGCGTTTTTTTCTTATTTGCTTTATCTATTGCTTAATTGACTCCATTCATGCCGACGATAGCAGTAAAGACACTTTCGATTTCGATACCATCACCGACGCAGAGTCGTGAACGTGAGATTACGTATGGTTGCTGTACGGTCGTTCACCCCCATTGCGCTTGCGCAGGTACTTGCTGCCGCTGTCGGGAGCCGTGGACGTCAGCGTGTTGGACGCGCGAGGTTCGCCCGTGCGACAATGGGCCTCGGTTCCATTAGATCGAGGAATCATCACGGAAGAGTTGCTTTTGGCCGACGAACCGGCACTTGGAGAATGGACGATAGAGGTGAGGCTAAGGAAGTTAAACCACAATGCCGATTGTAGAGCAACTTAAGCACGGCCCACTCTTATATTGCGTCAACATTTTTTGTATGTAATGTTTACATAGAAATGTATGGGCCACAGGTGGATGCGCGTGGGCAAAAGTACTCGCGACAAATACTGGTGGCTGATTATGTGATGCCCAAGTTCCAGATGGAAATGCAAATGCCTAAAGAAATTCTCTTTAGAGACGGTCGTTTTAACATCAACGTTACAGCCAAGTAAGTAAAATTAACAAACCTCATTAAAAAATAAAATTCCGTTTCTACAAAGTAAGTAGTCAAATAATAAACAAAGAACAAAACCATCGGAGCTAATTTCACATCGCTTCTGAGAACAAAGGGATTTTCTCAGAGAAAGCTGTCATTATTCATAACGAAGGAAACTCATCATTCATTCCATGGATTGACTTGGAACACAATTATGTGCGAATATCGTAAAAAGTGGGCGTCACGAGATGCGGGAAAAAAGCTTTTTAAGACGTAGAAAACGACTTTGTAATTTTACATTAAACATTAAAAATATGCTGATTGTCAAGTGTTATGCTAATGTTATAACAAGTTAGTGGAATTTACACTTCAATTGTTTTTACAGGCATTTTAATGGCTTGCCCGTTCGAGGTGAGCTGACTATATCAGCGTATGCAGTGTTCTTCTCTAATCTGCTCCAGCCGGTAGTTTCTTCACCGTCTCGAAAGGTGGTCGAGTTCAACGGCCAAACCGATGTCATATACGACCTTAAGACTGACCTTGACCTAGCAGAAGACGCTGCGAGGCCGCTAGTCATCGAAGCTGTATTGGAGGAAAAAGATACATTGATAAAGCAAAATGTATCCGCAAGAATATTATTGCTAAGAACGCCTTACAGACTGAAGGTCACTGCACCGGATCACTTCAAACCTCTGCTACCGTATAATGTTCAGGTATGGACATTCGTAATTACGGGTTAGATCTGTTCTTCGTTATTGTTACCTACAATTTTATTTTATTTTTATATTGTAGATCGAAGTAGTGGACTCATCAGGACAAGTAATGGATATAAATGAAGATGTGACCGTGGAACGTTTGTGGGATGATGGAGCGCCCGTTAATGTCACTACAATTACCTTGAGACAGGGACTCGCCACTTACACTTTAGTTCCTGACATGGCTCATATGAGGTCTACGCTCAATCTTGTGGTAAGCCTAAGGATAATGATGATAAATGTAGTAACTGCAAGTAGCCACGCAGCAAATCAGTTGAGAAAATTTCAATATAATAAATTTTATACTACACCTATTCGGAAAGTATATTAGTTCTTACTTAAAAAAAGGAAAGAAAGTACGTAAATCCAAGCGAACGAATATGCGGGCGGCAAAAATATATGGGATTTACTTTCTCCCCTAGGGGAGAAAGTATTTTCTCCCCTCCTATTTTTTTTTTAAATTCATAATTCAAAACTAGAAACAGGCGAATGCCAAAAAACAAAAAGTTTGTATGTCGAAGCCCACAAAATGATACTGGCCACTTACATTTTTTGGCAGTATGTGCTTTGCTTCATTTGTCTCTTTTATATTTTTAAGTAAAAAATATGGCAAAATCAACATGTCCGCGCGAATTCTTTTTCGTTCTTTGATTTATATGACTTATTTAATGTAAATTAAGTGTTTAGTGTTTTCGATGTAATGTGTAACTGTATTAATATGTGTTTTGTTTGTTTGTGTTCTGTTCGCATGGATGATGACACTTCAAATGTTCTTAAGTTATCTTCTCATGTAAGTGATATCATTCTTTATCTTACAAGGATTTTTGATTATATTTTCCTCATAGGTGTAGTATAAAGCACTATGTATAACTCGGAAGAAAATGCGATTCCCAACTCGTGTGTATTGAGGCCCTCAGCTGCGCTTCGGGCCTCAAACTACACCCTCGTGGGAATCGGTCATGTTCTCTCCTCGTTAAACAATCTACTATTTTGCTACAGGTGAAGTACAAAGAAGTAGCAGAAAGAGTGATCAATGTCCAATCAGGAGGATCTTCGGGAGGCCAGTTTTTGATAGTGGAGGTGTTGACCAGCAACACTTCAGTCGGAGACGACATGAGAGTCCGCATCTCATCTACAGAAGCTATGGACTTGGTTCACTATGCTGTCATTGGAAGAGGCAACATTCTCGCCGCTAAATCTATAGAGGTTTGTAACGAATTCATTGTATTTGTGTAATATTCACCTAGAATCCTATCGAGCCTCGCAGTATAGAACTCTTGATATGGAAGACCAGGTATCAATGCAGAGCTGACAAATATTGTCTTTATGTATGGAGTGAAAGTTTCCAAAAACATCATCGATGTCGTTGAGTCTCAATATCAATTCCAGTGTCATCAAACCTTGGCGACAGAAAATAACTAGTACCTACCTCTATTACAGTTGACTTCAGCTCGTCGTAGTGTAGATGTGACAATACCAGTGACCGCTGGTATGGCTCCAGGTTGCGTGGTCATGGCCTGGTATCCACGCTTGGATCCTGTCAACAACACTCTTCAATCGGCTGCTGTCTATGTTCCTCAAAGAAATATGCTTCAGAATAAGGTTGGTAGTGAAGATACCTCTAATATACATCGAGCCTAAAGTTCTGTTGTGGGAAGGAAAATGTTGATGGTTGGATAAATTTCAGGTGTCAGTCATTCCGGCATCTTCGATTGGTTACCGGCCAAATGGGCTGATGGAACTAAGAGTGACAGGTGAACCAGGATCCAGGGCAGCTCTGCTAGGAGTTGACGTGAACGCAATTTCTGCGGGTCTTTCTGGCGCAGACGGCCTAGGCAGTGGATTTAATATGCATACGGTAGGTATAGATAGGAAATGCATTAGCATTTGACAAGCATAAGGCTTTTCATTTTTAGACTGGACACACACCCATAATTTTTTTTTTCAGATCGAACGACAAGTGGAAAGTTTTAATGGCTTGAAACATTCAGTTTTCAAGAATGAAGACCATCTCCCTGGCATGGGTTTGGACCTCGGCGGTTCTAGTAATTCTGATGTATTCAAGGTAGTTATTTTGTTGATACGTAAATAGTTAAGTAGTTCAAATAAGGTTGTTAATGTTTTTGTGATTTTGTTTTAGAATGCAGGAGTTGTTATCTTGGCTGAAGGTGTGGACACGCAAGCATTCCCTATTGGTACGTGTATAGGAAGTTGTTATAGCCAAAATTAATAGTAAACCTCGTTGATGACTTTCCTATTCTTGTTACTCAGCGGATCCTACAAGAGAGCCCCCCGAGACCGGCACTAGGCCTCCGCTGGCCGGCCCTTACGCCTTCAGCCGTTTGCCCCCTCCGCCCTCCCCGCGCTACTACCTGACCCTCACGCCGCAGCCCACGTGGATGCTCGCCAATGTTACACTTGGGTAAATACAATGCAAATCAACACGAGGTTACATGAATTATGAGACCTTCGCATAACATGCTTATTATAACAACGTGTGTGAATTATTATTGAAGCTAATTTTCACGTTTTTCCAGAAATGATGGGAGAGGAACGGGCGAACGTTGGTCGCCGGTAAACCCAGGAGAATGGAAAGTTGGTGCTTTCGCTGTGCATCCAACATTGGGTCTCGGTTTGGCCTCTCCCCAGAGCTTCATCACTAGCGTCCCCCTGTCCATATCTGCGGAGCTCCCGGCGACTTTACAACGTGGGGAGACTTTAGCTGCTGTGATTACATTGAAGAGCACTCTGACTGTAGACACTTCTGTTGAAGTTACTTTCCACAACTCCGACCAATATTTTGAATTCGAGCCTTTGGAGAACAGCATCGATTCTGCTAAAAGTAATTTCTTTTTTTTTTCTCATAAGTAACCATTTTCCAATGAAGATTTACTAACATTAAGACATGTTTCAGAAATCGAAACATTCCGTCGTGTCCGCGTGACGGTGCCCGCCCGAGGATCAGTGAGCACTGCTTTCTTGGTGACTGTGGTTCGTACTGGTGAAACACCAGTTATAGTTGAGGCCACTGGCAATGGAGTCTCGGCATCGCTGTTTAGGACCATTGATGTGAAAGTAAGTCCCTAGTTAACTTCAACAAATCTCATATCTAAGGTTTGTTTCTCCGTTTGTGACCTATATTTTTCTTTTTTCCTAAGGATGGCTACGAAGACGAGCTCTGGACCTGGGGTCTCCTAGATGCCCGTCGCTCTGTATCTCGCAGCAACATCACTCTGGAGCCCACAGCAGGCACAAAACTCGGCTCCGTGTCGCTGCTAGCTTCCGGGTCCCTACTGGCAGGAGCACTGCAGGCTTCTAGGAATGCACCGCCCGCTGCCGCTGATCCCATCTACGCCCTTAGGCCGCTTGCGATATCTACTGTGCTCCTTGATTATTTACAAGTAAGTGTCAAATGAGCTGATTCACTTAAATAATACAGGTACTTAGAGATAGTACCTAACCTACCTAGTAGACTTTACACTATTACATCATTCGATTTTACGTTGCAGGCCGCTGACCCAGACGAAACCACAATAACGAAGGAAGCTCGAGCGCAAGTGGCCGCTGGTTTCCAGCGACTAATGGCTTACAGGAAGGGCAACGGCTCCTTCGCTGCTGATCTTAGTGACGAAGCAGAGGGTGATGTTTTGTAAGTACCTATCCATTGGCAACATTAAGACTCCGTTTCCATTACCATTTATCATTAATTATTCCATTTTCAATTATTATTGGAAACTAGCTTTGCACCCCGTGGGTTCACCAGTGGATCAAACATTTCACGGTAAACATACAATGACAAAGTGGTCGCGATTTCGAATCCGGACCATGAGAAATTTTCGTCCTCTTTTTTCATGAATTTGTCGTTTTCTAGGATGACCGCAGTAGCCGTTCGCTGGCTGTCCCGTTGTGCGCGCTACGTAGAAGTGTCCCCTGTAGCAGTGAGCTCGGCGGCGCGCTGGCTGGCCGATACTCAAATGCCCGACGGCGGCTGGCAGACGCCAAGAGGACAACCGAATGATCCTCGTGCTGAGCAAGCCGTGTCGCTTGCTGCACACGCGCTGTTGGCACTACAGCAGACTAAGGTAGGGTGAATGCAGTTCTCAGTCGTCTAAAAAAACCATAGTCTTCTTGCTCCGCGTCTGAGTATTCCATTATCTTCGAAGTTGAAGTCAAAAAGGTGTTGGCAAGTAGTATAATTATGACCTCTGATACAGCAATTTTCTAATTAGAATCCATTTTATTACAGGGCAGTGACATCCTCTACAGAAATACGATCAGCAAGGCGCTGGACTTCGTAGCACGCGGTCTATCACCAGACCTGGACACGTACTCGCTAGCACTGGTAGCCTCCGCCCTCGCCAACGCCAGGCATCCTGAGATTACTGAGGCGCTAAGATTGTTGGACAAACGATCCAATTCTACAGGTGGGTCATTCGAAACGAACTAAAAAGAAGAATTCATTAAAGATAGTTGGACTTCATGAGATACCTACTTTTGAGATTTTTTGTATTAGGAACGTGTCGAAAGATTGTGGTGCAAAAATCTTCAAGGACTGCAGTAGCTCAGTAGTCAAAACGATGGAATGGAATTCCAAAGGCTACAGGTTCAAGCGCTATTTTAGTCTTGTTGAGATTTAATCTTTGTAACTTCGTCCACTTATACTGACTAATTTTCAGGATCAACACTGTTCTGGTCTCGTAAAATCTACGGCAACGAATGGCGAAACCCGTGGCTGAAGGGTAACAGTCTGGAAGCCGCCACGGCAGCGTGGGGTCTGAAGGCCATGCTCGCTTCCCGGCTCGTGGACGAAGCCACTCCAGTTGCCAGGTTCCTGCTCCAGTCTTACAAGCCCAACAATCAAGACCCGGAAGTGGTATGTGAAAGCTATCTAAATTGTACCTTTATTCTGGACTGGGGGCGATTTAAAAATTTAGAATGTATCTGCTGATTCTCTTCTCGGCCAGTAGAATGACTCGAGGGTTTCCTTGTAGACATGGACAAAAATTCACTATCTGAAATCCTCAAACTGTCAGAAGTGTCGAAAACAGCATTTATTAGCTTTTGACGCTTTGCCCATCCCGTAATGCATATAGCAATAGACATGGGGAAAAAGATCAGAAGTTTAAGACATAAAACACCCATTTCTCTTCCAGCTGGACGCCTTAGCGCAGTTTTCTGATGCCATCAAAACTTCTACGAAGTTGCGAGTATCGGTCAATGTGACCGGGTTTGAAGAGCCAAGACAATTCAACATAGACGACGACAACTCCATCATCGTGCAGACTCAACTGGTAAGTGGTCTAGAAACAATAATTGAAAGCTACATGAACGTTCTAATCTAAGATATGGCCACAAAAAATATCTTAGGCTGCAACTATAATATGGGCGATTGTCATTACATCAAACTTTGACGGCGACCTGATAACCGTGGAGTCAAAATTTTTAAACCGCCTAGATAAGACGATTATTTCCATAAAATTGGCCTCTAACATTGTTAGTGAGACGACCAATGCCAAAGATAGCGACCGAAACCAACAATATAACGTGCCCTCCGAAGCAAGTTATAATATTTCTATCGATATGTCCTGTCCAGGTTCGCATCGCTCGCTCAGCTTATGCCGTGACCGAGGGCAGAGGTATTGCCGTCTTTGGGCTTTCAGCTAAAGGAAACACCAACGTTACTGCTGCTTGGCCACGATACACCTTAGACCCTCGAGTCGACCAGGTTTCCACCAAACATCGCCTGCAGCTGTCTATTTGTGTTGGGTAAGAAAGTTACACAACTTTTAAAAGTAACTATAAAGAAAGAACTAACTACTGACTGGCGTTGGAGCGATTGAAATTCGTAGAATGTTCCAGGTGCTTCTCTTTCCGGGCGCACTATTTAAGTCTGTAGAAGAGAGCGAGGGCTTCAGTGTCTTGTAATTTAGGTGATAGGCTGACTAGCTATCACTTAGAAAATACACCCCATGAATCTTAATACTTTATTTCATTGTTTCTAAAACGACCTTCAAGACTCTTGTCAGATGTGGCGAATACGCCCTATTATGAGGTATTTGACTCACGAACTGACGAATTTTCTTTTTCAGTTTCGTTCCTCAAGGCAACGAGACAGAAAGTGGACTAACTCTTCTCACGGTGCAACTGCCTTCAGGATATCTTGCTGACATCAACACATTGACTGAATTAACGGTAAGCATATCTTCTCATTCTCAACCTTTCTTTGCATTTATATTCACGAATTTGATTCCAATGAAGATTAGATGAAGCCTGGTGCCCTGGTGAACTCCACAGAAGAACTGAATCTTCTATTTTTTTTTTCCAGTCCGCTCGCCACGTGGTAGCGGCCCGCCTGCAGCGGGGTGGGGCGCGAGTGCTGGCGTGGCTGCGGCCGCGTATCGCCGAGCGCTGCGCCACGCTTGCCGCGCCGCACGCGTTGCCTACCGCCCGACAGCGCCCCGGCTGGGCCACGCTTGAAGACCTTTATGACTCTAGTGAGTATCAGAATACTGACGAGTTTTTTGTGACGATGAGATAACGTTTGAGAGGATATTGAGTCGAGGTTTAACTAACTGCTCATAGAGCCTAGGTTCTTGATCCAACCAGTTTTCATATATGGTCAACCTTTTTGGTCAAGAGAGAAAGGACTCATGGAGAGAAAAGTCAAGGTATTCTCTACTTTTATACGTTAAACGCCACAATTTACTATCAAACTCTCGTCTTCTGTGCCTTGATCAGATCGTGATCAGATCTAAACATAAAACTTTGGTTTCCAGGTCACCGCGCCCGCGTGTTTTTCCAACCGATCCCGAGCACGGCGTGCGACGCCTGTCGCGAATGGGAGTCGTGTTCTAAAGCGTGTGGAGCGTTCGCCAGCCAGCGAGCGCCGGACACAGCCAATACAGGACGGGATAACACCGGCGCCACCGCTAAGAGCGCGCCCGACCACGCTACGGCCGTAGCACCCGTCTATGCTGCTGTTCTGTTAGTCGCTGCTATTGTGACCTTACTATAGTTTGCGGAATTGTTTCAGAAGTATTGAGTGACGAGTTTAACTGTTGGAAACCGCTACGCGTAGTTCCATTTCTTTGTTGCATTTGCTACGCCGTAGCAGTCGTGCTTTGAACCGAAAAAAAATAGGTTCTTGCGTTTGTAACAACAAATTGTAACTACTTATAATCTTGTATGACTCATGAAAAGAAAGTCATAAAACTGATTAACGACGTGTGAATTAAGAGAACTGATGGTATGTATACGTAAGAATTAATAATTAGCCATTTTTATATTATAGAGATAAATTATATTTATTTTCTAGTTACTTTATAAAAGTCTAATTTACTACTAATGTGATATATTGCAAACAAGATTTGCTGTTTTGTAAATAACTTAGTTTAAGTAGGTAAACTTAAAAATAAATAATAAAAAAATAACTCAAACATCATGTCTATCTTTATCTATAAATGAGTAAAAATTCCGTAAAATTTCAACTTATTTTTTTTATTGAAACGGAACAATAAATAATTGAACTTACAAGTTATATTTCCATTTTCCTCATCATCCAGTGGAAGAAGCCGAGGATGGAGAATGACATCGTGAGCGGCACCGCTGACGCTTTGATCCACGCCCACAAACTGAAAATAACAACAAACCGATTATAATTTATTGACAAGTTAAATATGATGAACTTTCGACTGCTTTCGAACGACAATATTCAATAGAACCTACCTGTTTTTACTTTTATTTAAATTTTCTGTGTGTTCTTTCGACCCTTTAGTAGTCGCATGATAAAATATGCATCTCTTTATGATCTGTTTGCTAATTTTCAAAAGTCGCATTGAATAAATTGTTAAGTTTTTATTTCCCATGGATTCATTCTCATATACCGAGTTTTCCACCTGAAGCATCAACAAAATTGCATAGTGCGAGCAGAGCAGGATTGCGATAGTTGTAATTATAACAAAAATGTTAATATTGCTTCTCGCTCGCACATCGCTACGGATGAATCCTTATAATGATATTTTGGAACCCATTTCATGTTTAACATGAAATAACATGGAATAACAAGGTCCGTCGGTACTTACTCATAAGGGTCATCGGAGATATAGTAGGGGTCTGTGGGCACCAAACCGCAGTCGGCGATGTAGACGCGGCGCGTGGGCCGGTCCTCCCCGTCCGTGGGCGTGTGCTCCGTTATGTGCACGATGTTCTGCCCTTCCACCACCTGAAGACAAAAGACGAGTTATAAAAATACGACATTGTAGAAGTATGCGAACTACCTCCAAACGGCCCACCGAATAACGGTGTATCAGGCTTAATGTACCCGGCGAATGCCACTAAAGCGGTGGTAGACTCTGCAAGCTGTCTAGACAGCTCAACAAGCTAGTTGTTTTTAGGTTTTTGGGTCAGCTTGTTCCATGGTCTTCGTATGGTCACTTCACTTCTGGCATGGACTAGAGTCAATAGAAAATCTATAACTTAAAAAAATATTATTTTTAAAACAGATACTTGCCTTTCCTATAACAGTATGCAAACCATCCAACCATGGTGTCCCAGTCGTTGTGATTATAAACTGGCAGCCATTTGTGTTTCTTCCTGAAAAGTTTGAACAAATGATAAGTTCAACCAGCTTACATTTTAAGACTCTGTTCTCTGTTGTAGTTACAAAAAAATGCTAGGAGCAAACAAACCTTTATTAGCCATGGACACAAATCCAGCCATGGTATGTTGAGTATCAAGGTTTTCATCTTCAAAAGTTTCACCATAAATGCTGATGGATCCAGTGCCATCATCGTTCACCACATCACCACCTGAAAGACCAACCCAAAATCTAAATTGTTCATCTAAGACTATTCTTAAAGTAGTAAATAAGATATAAGCCTCGCAGATAAAGAAAGAATCTGAAAATGGCGTCCGCTCGTTTCGTGATTGGTCCGCCTCGCATGCGTTCTCGCTCTATCTAATAGAGAGTGAGCGAGAACGCATGCAAGCGGCCGCCATTTACAGATCCTTTCTTTATCTGCGCGGGTTATATCAGATGAAATTATCACTGACCTTGTACCATAAACCTCTTTATTATGCGATTTATTTTTGTCCCTTTATAAGACATCCCTTTAATTCCTTTCGTAGCTAACACCTTAAAATTTTTCACAGCTTTAGGAGCCAAATCTCCAAACAGCCCAATAACCACTCTTCCTAGCAGTTTTTCTTCATTGTGGAGATCAAAATACACTTGGTCTGTTACACGAAATTTGCGACCCTGAAAGAATATGATTATGTAACTTTGAGAACAAATTTTGAAAAAAATATGACTTGTATATCACTCACATCAGTTGCATATAAGCAGCTTGAAATGGTCACAAAAATAAGCAATGTTTTTACACAATTCATATTAGAGTTTATACAGTAACTTAGAAATAAAAATGTAACAATGCTATGGCTCCCAAATCAATACTGACCACCATACAAACTTAGCAAGTGAAGCATTTGGTCCTAATTAGATAATACTAAAGAACTACTCACTATGAAGCCATATAAGTGCAGCATGACTTTCCAAGTGAATAGAATTAATATGGCCATATTGATGATGAAATCCAGTGAGTTTTGTAGTCATTTCTCTACATCTCTCTTAAAATAAGATTAACTATCTGAGATACCCATCATAACAATGGTTGTGGATGTGTAGAAGTAGGTGCTAATAATCTTGACATTTAAAAAAGACCCCTTTGAAAGTAAGATAATTAATATTTACTCATCATTTTGTTCCATACTTTCTGTATCCAAAGGCACTATACATATTTCTAAAGTGCCACTATCAACATTTCTAGGTGCTTTAGATTTCTGGGGTGAAGGTTTCATATTTTTAGCATGAGACTTTAAATGTTGTTTCAATTTATCCTTACGGCTAAATTCTTTGGTGCAGTTATTCACATCATTAAAGGGGCACTTAAACAATTTTCTCTGTGTGTGAGTGCCCATATGTCTTTGGAGGACATCTTGTCTTTTGAATGAATGTTTGCAAACTGCACAAGTAAACTGCCTGTCTCCGTGCTTCAGCATATGGGAAGTCAAATACTTTTTCATGTGGAAACTTCTGCTACAAATATCACACTGAAATGGCTTAGATTTTTTATGAATCTGCAAATGCATTCTCAATCTCTTATCACTTGCAAATGCTTTCTTACAGTGAATACAAGGTTTATTATGGCTCTCAGTCAGCAGATGTAAAGATAATTTCTCAGGCTTTCTAAATGTAGCATCACATTGTGAACACTTATATTGATGTAGGGGTACACTCATTTCTTCCACTTGATTGTGGGTTTTGTGGTGACTAGCAATCTCAGTCAATGATAGAAAAACCTTTTTACAAATATGGCAAGTGTATCTCGTAATGTTATGGCTTACAGATACATGTTGTAGCAAATGTTCAACTGTATCAAAAAAATCATTACATTCACCTTGAATACATTTAAACTTTTTTAAAACCAAGTGATTATTTAAGTGGGCTCTGAACTGACTGTAGTTAGAAAGCACAGCTTCACAATACGAACAAGAGTAGCTAAGTAGCTCCGCATCTGGAGACTTTGGTGTTGTCTCATTGAGTCCATCAGGCCATACTTTATGTGTAGCCATATGCCGCTTTAGATGTGAGGCATTGTCGAAACATCGTCCGCATACAAGGCACTGCGATGGTCTTTCGTGCAGTTTTAAATGAGAATATAAGCATTTTAATTTTTTGAATTTTCTTTTACAAATAGTGCAGGAAATATCATTGTAGCGTGTCCCAGGTCCAGCCATTTGTTTCTCGATGCTGTAGAAACTGGGTGAGACATATTGCTGCGGTGCATTCTCACTTAAAATACTTCTTAAATTCTCATTATCGCACTGGAGACGTGGAACACACTGAAAATTCTTATGATTCATGAACATCTCCAATGAGTTGAAAACCAATTTGCAAAGACCACAAACAAAAATATCTTCATTGCTTGATGAGTCAAGGATAACCACTTGCGTTTGAGGCTGAGCCATAGCCATTATAAAATATGAAACACTTTTTATGTAAAGTGTGAAAATTTTCGGAAAAACTAGAAATTCGAAGACTGCAACAGCCTCGCGCAACTCTCAGCTCTCACGGTAAAAAAAGAACATAAGAAACGGGAGCGAATTTTTTACCCGGATTAGTTTGAATCACCGTTGTAACCAACAAAGCAGTAGGTAATTGACAGCATTCGGAAATTAGACGGGTAATTCGCTGCCATCTTTAGCCGTCACGCCGCCATGTCAAATTGGTTGACGTTTCTCTGATAATCGTTTGCTTTTGGGCTATTTTCACAAATAATTTAATTATTTGCAATATTTTTGTGTGCGGCGGTTTGTTTTTGTGTCTCGATTATAAACAAGACGTGGTGGATTGTAACAATGAGTGGAATCAAAAGAAAAAAGTGCGAAATATGTGGAGCAAAAACGTGTCGAATGCTCGGACAAAAAAGAATATTTATGGCAAGATTTCCTCTAAATGAAGATCGGTAAGTACAGTATATCTTTGTTTATAGCGTGATATAACTATGTTAATCATTAGTTTCATTGAAAACTTGGCTTTTTGAGTAAAATAATATATAACCTTCTTTGCAATGTAAACAATAGCGCTGTTTGAAAATAGTATCGATAGTTTTAATTTTAAGTGAAAAGTACCGGGTTGATACGAAATGTCTTTACTAAGCAAATGCCTATTAGGTATGTGTATACAAAAGGATGCAATGCATATCACGTCCCCATGACCTATCCATTATCCATAACTTACTGTGGGCTCCAGAAGTGCATGCATAGTAAACTCAAACGATTGAAGTTTTTTTAAACAAATCTATGTAGCTATTGAAATAGTTAATAAAGATTCGGATACGTCTTAACTAGTACTACAAGTTTTTAAAACAATTTTACTATAATCATTACACACTTTTTTTTTATTTTTATTTTATTTTTGCTTTATTTATATTCATTTCTTTTTCAGGGACTTTATAATAGAGTGCTGACGGCAGGAACAAGAATTTCCAATGGACTATAAAAGGTGCGGTATTTGCCTGACAAGCAAATATATTTTTACTTAGTATCTCTTTTGATTAATTTTGTATTAATAATACTTTCATCGGTAGCACACATTGCGCGTCAAGTATCTTTCATTTTGTATCTCGCAGCCCGTTTAGTGCAACGCGTATTTCGTGTCATCGACGTGGATTCTCGGTTTGCACACTTTTTGACGCGAATTGTTTTGAATAAGTTTTACGCGGTTTATAAAATGCAGTCCGTAATTGGCGACAAATTTAATGCAAAACGAGAATCCACGTCGATGACACGAATTACGCGCTGCACTAAACGGGCTGCGAGATACAATATGAAAGATAATGTACGTCGAGGTCATGGTGCCATTTTGTTTTTAATTAGAGTAGAGTTGTACCAAGATCAATTTTT
>JARACY010005378.1:0-22094 GCA_029255725.1 Scrobipalpa atriplicella | reverse complement strand
ATGTCAAAGGGGAGAGGGGCAAAGTCATACAAAGCATATATCGCCGTCTTTATATGCATGGCTACAAAGGCCATTCATTTAGAGCTGGTTGGAAACCTAACCACAGAGTCATTTATTGGAGCATTCAACAGATTTACAGCCCGAAGAGGTAAATGCACTCATATGTGGAGCGATCAAGGAAGAACTTTCGTAGGTGCCAACAAGGAATTGATTTCCGCATGGAACGAAGCCCGTCTCGAACTTCCAGGAGATTTGGTGGCAAAGTTAGCCTCAGACGGAACACAATGGCACTTCATACCTCCATATAGCCCGAACTTTGGAGGTCTCTGGGAAGCTGGCGTGAAGTCAGTAAAATTCCATCTGAAAAGGATATTGACAGCCAACCTTACATATGAAGAAATGGCAACAGTGCTATGCCAGATAGAAGCATGCCTTAATTCCCGGCCATTGACTCCAATAGACACGACGGACACGGATGTTATAGAACCACTGACGCCAGGACATTTTCTAATCGGCGAAGCACCAGTCACCATACCAAGCCCAGACTTGCGTAATATTAACGTCGGACGACTATCCCGTTGACAACTGACACAAAAACTTGTAAGAGATTTCTGGCACAGATGGCAAACCGAATACCTTACCAGACTTCAGGAACGCCCAAAATGGATGAAACACGAAAAGGAGTTTGACGTTGGTGATATTGTCCTCCTGAAAGATGATCAACTTCCACCCGGAAAATGGTCTCTCGGTCGAATAACCGAAAAACATACCGGAAATGACGGAGTAACTAGAGTATATAGTTTAAGATGTAATGGAGATATAGTTAAGAGATCAATTTCAAAATTATGTGTATTTCCTGTTGATAAGTCGTAGTCAAATTTGTTTTGTCAAAGGAAAATATTTTTTTGTAATTTTGCATGTTTAAATGTTAAAAGTTTTGTTTGCATTCCATCAGACAGTCAGCTCAGTAAGCGATGACCTTAATGTTGTTTACGCCAACTTGTAAAATTTCTAAAGATAATCCCTTTATTGTACTCGAGCACACTCTTTTGTGTAACGATAATTGATTCTTTTGTATTGTTAATGAGATTTCTTTTGTGTGTTAGATCGGTTACGATAATTTCAAATTGATATGTTCGAGGTTTGGGCCAAGTCCTGGGGAGATTTGTAGTTAAGTTTATGTGTATTTTTAGTTCTATTGATACAGTTTGTACAGATGGAGGCAAACTCCTTGTGTATGTAGCAGGGCACAGTCAAACGTCAACAAATCTATTGATTACGGGGCTTCGCGCGTTCGATTCTTGACTCCCCGTCACGTCACGCTCCATACCTCGTCCACGAAGTTACTTCATGGAGTTTGCCCCATCTGTACTAAACTTTATTCTAAAAAATATGTTACGACTTATGAGCATAATAAAAAGAACAAAATACCTGTATGTTATCCCTGCGCATGTCTGCGAGCTTAGCGCGCACACTAGCGCGCACGTGCGAGCGCCGCGCCGCCGTGCGGGGGCGTGCGCGGGACTGAGGGACAAGACGTTTACTTATACATAAGCGTCCTATGAAGTACAACTTTAACTATTTCACATAGCATGGGGTGGGTACAGTACAATGCCAGCAGATTACACAGTCGTCGTCATAATGTAAGCCGAAAATTGTCCACTGCAGAACATAAGCCAGAGGTCACCTGAATCCAGTGACTAGTGCTCCTACTGACTACCAACTGTGCTAAGACTGTTAGGAATCCAGCTTTTTCAAGAGGCTGGACTAGGTACACTGAATTAACTTTTTAACATTTAGCACATTTTTCAAATCTGTTGTTGCCAAACCCATTCTATATATATGATATAGATCATAGCAATAATATAAACAGAATTTACTTTCGATTGCATAACGATTACGATTAACCATTATAAATGCATTACCTTGCAAACCACTTTTCATTCGAGGTCATGGTTATTTAGATTATACAACAAAATAGTCAACCAAGCAATCTGCTTCATATTACATTATATTAAAATTATTTCACTAAAACTACAGCTAATATTTTAAAGAACTAATTATCCTAATGCCTCAGAAATCAATAAATATGATTACAGAAAATAGGGAAATTGCTTTCATGTTTTTAGCTATACCGGTTGAAATACAAAATGATCAAATAGGTACTCAACCTTTTTCTTGTTGAGTTTCCTCTTGACGGTCTTGGTGACGGGGAACTTGCCGCCCTCCTGCAGCTCGTACTCGATAATGACAGTCCTGGTTCGTCGCCGCTTGTACTTCCTACGATGCGTGCCGGTAGTACGGCGCCGGGTGGTAGTGCGGGAGGAGCTGGCGCGGGAGCTCCTAGTTCGAGAGCCTCTAGACGTGGAAGGAGCGTCTAAATCTGCATTAGTCTGTCCTCTGGAGGTCGATGGCTGATCCACCGCACTCTGGTTGCGAGAGGATCGTCTGACATTACGCGGGGCTCGAAGGGCGACGGCGCGCGGCCCCTCCGGCATCTCCAGGTCGGCAATTCCACTAAATAAATCGTCTAGTTCTGATATATGTATAACGTCCAGTAAGTCGTCGCAGTTCGGACAGAGCCATTGGTCTGGTGGCACCTGTAATAAACAGATTGTTGATATGAATAAGGTTCACAATAACTTTGAATTTTTTGGAAAGTAGAAATAAAGACAACTTGTCCGCTTGAGCGTTTATTTGCGACTGAGGAACAGAGATCGACACATTTGATTTATAACCGAACATACCGCCCACCGTAAAGGACACAGATCCTTTACCAAAATTTACATCCTTCAAATTTTTATAAACGTAAAACATAAATTCAAAACTTAAATTCAATTGAATAATTCAAACCATATTCAAACATATCAATTTGAAATTATCGTAACCGATCTAACACACAAAAGAAATCTCATTAACAATACAAAAGAATCAATTATCGTTACACAAAAGAGTGTGCTCGAGTACAATAAAGGGATTATCTTTAGAAATTTTACAAGTTGGCGTAAACAACATTAAGGTCATCGCTTACTGAGCTGACTGTCTGATGGAATGCAAACAAAACTTTTAACATTTAAACATGCAAAATTACAAAAAAATATTTTCCTTTGACAAAACAAATTTGACTACGACTTATCAACAGGAAATACACATAATTTTGAAATTGATCTCTTAACTATATCTCCATTACATCTTAAACTATATACTCTAGTTACTCCGTCATTTCCGGTATGTTTTTCGGTTATTCGACCGAGAGACCATTTTCCGGGTGGAAGTTGATCATCTTTCAGGAGGACAATATCACCAACGTCAAACTCCTTTTCGTGTTTCATCCATTTTGGGCGTTCCTGAAGTCTGGTAAGGTATTCGGTTTGCCATCTGTGCCAGAAATCTCTTACAAGTTTTTGTGTCAGTTGCCAACGGGATAGTCGTCCGACGTTAATATTACGCAAGTCTGGGCTTGGTATGGTGACTGGTGCTTCGCCGATTAGAAAATGTCCTGGCGTCAGTGGTTCTATAACATCCGTGTCCGTCGTGTCTATTGGAGTCAATGGCCGGGAATTAAGGCATGCTTCTATCTGGCATAGCACTGTTGCCATTTCTTCATATGTAAGGTTGGCTGTCAATATCCTTTTCAGATGGAATTTTACTGACTTCACGCCAGCTTCCCAGAGACCTCCAAAGTTCGGGCTATATGGAGGTATGAAGTGCCATTGTGTTCCGTCTGAGGCTAACTTTGCCACCAAATCTCCTGGAAGTTCGAGACGGGCTTCGTTCCATGCGGAAATCAATTCCTTGTTGGCACCTACGAAAGTTCTTCCTTGATCGCTCCACATATGAGTGCATTTACCTCTTCGGGCTGTAAATCTGTTGAATGCTCCAATAAATGACTCTGTGGTTAGGTTTCCAACCAGCTCTAAATGAATGGCCTTTGTAGCCATGCATATAAAGACGGCGATATATGCTTTGTATGACTTTGCACCTCTCCCCTTTGACATAAGGATTTGCAAAGGACCGGCAAAGTCGACTGCACTATGCAAAAATGATCGTGCTTGAGTTGTGCGCACTCTAGGCAGGTGTCCCATAATCTGGGTTCTATTTATGGCTTTCATCCTCGCACACACGATGCATTTGTGTATATAGGCTTTAACTGCATTCTTTGCATGTATAATCCAGTATTTCGATCTTAAATAGCAGAGCATAAGTTGTATTCCACCATGAAGCGTTCTTTTGTGGGCATCTGCTAGTATCAGTGATGTCAATTCATTTTTAGAGCCAAGAATAATGGGATGTTTGGTCTTCTCATCCAAGTTACTGTTATTTAATCTGCCGCCCACCCTCATGATATTGCGTTCGTCAAGGTATGGATTAAGACATCTTAAGCGGCTGGTTTTCTTTACTATTTTTTTCGACTCTAATCTTTCTATTTCTTCTTTGAATTCTCTTCTTTGAAATATTCTCACACATGTTAGCAATGCATCTTCTAATTCTTCCGTATTGATTTGCTCTTCTATTCTCTCAGGATTCTTCTTGCTATTTAGGAAACGCTTGCTATAAACTATTACTCTTAGTAATTCTTCTAAAGTCTCGAAATTGTCAAAATTTATGTCATCTTCTTCTGTGTTATCTATTTTTGCATTTGTATGTATTATTATCTTGCTTTCTAAATCAGTTGGTGTTATATTTGGTCTTCTAAATTGTATATCTTTATCTTGTAGCCATTCAGGCCCTTTCCACCATAAATCATTTCCAACAAGTTGTGGAAGTAGTAATCCTCGAGACCCAAGATCTGCTGGGTTTTGTTCAGATGCAACATGGAACCATTGGGTATTGTCAGTATTGTCTAAAATTTCAACAACTCTGTTGCTGACATACGTCTTCCAGCGATTAGGATCTCCATTAATCCACGATAGTACAACTGATGAATCAGTCCATGCATAAATATTGCTTTGCGGAATTCTCATTGCCTCTCTTACTAGAGTCAATAATTGTGCCAGAAGCAAAGCACCGAGAAGTTCTAGTCTGGGGATTGTGACAGGTCGTGTTGGTGCTACTCTCGTCTTTGATGCAACGATTCCTGTGTCAACTTCATCGTCCTTGTTAACAACTCTGCTGTAAACCACAGCGCAGTATCCTTTATTGGATGCATCACAAAAACCGTGCAAGGTAACTTCCTTTGTGTCTTCTCCAGTACGAATCCATCTGTCTATTTGTATTTTGTTCAAGTCTTCAAAACTACTTCTCAGTCTCAACCATTCTTCTCTCAGCTCCTTGTCTAATGTCTCATCCCAATCACATCCTTCAAGCCATGTTTTCTGTATTAACATTTTTGCAGGTATTATAGCAGGGGCAAGCCATCCCAATGGATCGAAAAGGCGTTGAATGTCAGAGAGAATACTTCTTTTAGTTATGATTTCAGGTGCTGATGGAAGACTGCTGATGTATTGAAATGAATCCGATGTCATATTCCAGGTAAGACCGAGAGTTTTGATGATTCGCTCGCTCTGTGCATCATTGTTGGCTTTAGCACATCTCAGGGAAGGATGGATTTCCTTGATTAACTCATCACTGTTTGATGCCCATTTCTGAAGCGTAAATCCACCTTTTGACAGTATATGAGTGAGTTCTTTGCTAACTGTTATAGCTTCCTCCAAAGTCGTACATCCGCTCATACAATCATCCACAAAGAAATCTTCTTTGATTATTCGAGCTGTGTTTGTATATCCCTTCGCATTTCCTTCATCTTCTGCGAGTTGAAATAATGTCCTGATCGCGAGGTAAGGTGCTGAAGATGTTCCAAATGTAACTCGTAGAAGTCGGAATTCTTTCAGTTCCTCTGAACTGTCTTTTCGCCACAAGATTCTTTGATAGTCTGCGTCTTCTTTTGTAACGAGTATTTGGCGATACATCTTCTGTATGTCCGCAACAAAGCAGATTGGGTGCATACGCCATCTCATTATGATACTTCTCAAATCCTCTTGCAGTTGTGGACCCACAAGTTGTTCATCATTGAGTGATTTGTTGTTGGATCCCTTACATGATCCATCTAAAACCATTCTGAGTGGGGTGGTTTCATTGTCCTCTCTTAGGACTGCATGGTGAGACAGGTATATTGCTGGGTTACTTAACTCTTCTTCTGGAACTTCTTCTATGTGTTTTGATTCTATGTATTCCTCCATAACCTTCACATATTCTTGTTTCAGTTTTGGGTTTCTGTTAAAAGACTTTTCCAGTTGATTGAATCTCTTTAATGCAACATCTCTTGTTTCTCCCACCTGCTGAATTGTGTCAACTGTCTTGAATGGAATCTTCACCACATATCTTCCTTCTGGTGTCCTGGATTGTGTACTAGCATATATCTCTTCACACATTCTTTCTTCTGCTGTGAGCTTCCGCTTAGTTGTGTTCTCCACATCCCACATATTTTTTAACATATCATGTATGTTAAGATCCAGATGTGCATGCATTACGACAGTTTCTTCATCTGAGTGAGTAGCAATTATTGGCCCGAACAAAATCCATCCCAGAGTGGTTTCATGAGCAGCTGGTGTCCCTGGTGGCCCTTTGATCAGGTTGTTCTTGATAATCTCAGTGTATACATCTATTCCTAGAAGCATATCTATTTTCCCTGGTGTGAAGTAATTTGGATCAGCCAGGTTGAGTCCTTCTAGGTGTGACCATTTCATAGGCCTGATTTCTTTGCATGGTAATTTCGTAGTCAGTTGTGTTGGAATAACAAAAACTTCTTCGACTGGAAAGCTGTATGACGTCTCGAATCTTGATAATACCTCCAGTTGAACCACATGACTGACTTTTGTCTTTGTAGAACCAACTCCAGTTATAGTTACTCCAGAAATTGGTGATTTTTTGAGCCCCAACATTTGAGTCGCTCTCTCGCTGACAAGCGTTGCCATGGACCCAGGGTCGACGAATGCTCTTAGTACAGTGACTTGGCCTGTACTGCTGTTTCTAACTGGAATGACCGCTGTAGCCAATAGTCTTCTTTTTAGTTTTGTCGAAGTATGCGATGCAAATGAAACGTTTACTTCAGGTTCTTCCTCTGCTTCACAAGTCACGCCTGCGTATAACGATGATTGTTCTCCATTCGCTGAGTCTTCCTTCTTTTTGAACGAATGCAGAAGTGAGTGATGTTTCTTGCCGCATATCTTGCAAGTACTTTTTTGCCTGCAGTTGAAAACTGAGTGTCCAATAGATAAACAGTTGTAGCAAAGGTGATGTTCTTTGACGTATTCGGATCTCTTTTCAGGACTCCACTTGCCGAACTCCTTGCAGTGACATAAATAATGTTCTTCGTTACACACTTTGCATGTAGGCGTTGAATTAGTAGTCGTGGCAGCAGCGATGACGGTGTGAACAGCGCGTTCTCTAGGCTTTTCTTTCAGAGCGTTTTGGGATGATAGTAACTCGAGCATGCAGATTCGGCTTTCCAGAAACGTGAACAAATCTTTGTACGCTGGTAGAAACGTAGGATGTTTGCTACTTACATGGTTCTCCCATTCCTTGTGTGAATCTGGATCCAATTTCTGGACCACCAGAAATATGATTATTGGGTCCCAAGATTCGATGATAATGTTCAGCGCCTTCAAACTATTTAAGCACTCTCTTGTAGTGTCTATTAAAGCCTTTAGTTGTGCAGATGATTGTGTCGTCATCTTCTTTAGTGAAAAAAGTCTCTTCATGATAGCATTCACGATGAGTCGTTTTTGACTGTATCTGCATTTCAGAGTATTCCACGCTGGCTTATAGTTTTTCTCCGTGATTTGGAAATGCTTGATTGTATTCTTCGCCTCGCCGACTACACAAGACTTCAAATAGTGTAATTTCTGTACATCGCTGAGTGTTGGACTTTCATCAATTAATGTTGTAAATGTGTCTTCAAACGATTGCCATTCATCGTAAGCTCCGGAGTAAGTAGGTAAATTAATTCGGGGTAGCTTGACTTCAAAATGTTTGTCTGCATACTGTGATTGTTTTGGTAGTGATGTTGTACCTGGTTGCTCGTTCTTTGCCTTCAGTAAATCCGAAAGATCAGCTTTTAAGTTCAAAAAAGCTTCTTCACATTGATCGTATTTATCTTCGACGAAATAAGGCAAATCACTTCGTTGTTCTTTCGTAGTGATCTTGAACAATTGTTGATGTCCTGAGTAAAAACTTTGCCAATATTCTTCAACGGATTTTATTCTCGCTTCCAAATATCCAACGGTTTGTCGAGCTTTAGGACACTTCTTGAAGTTTGTTTGAGCTTTCGTGATTAATAGCATCAACGACTCCAACTGGTCTACCAAAACATTTATTTCCGGTTGCTCCATGTCGGTGAGGACGGTGCAGTGTGCGGCGACCTTAACAGTATGCAACAATGTAGCTTCTTATCGATGGTCTTTTGTATCCATAGGTCGGTTTTAATAAATTTATCCGGTTCGATGTTGACCACTATGTTAATATGAATAAGGTTCACAATAACTTTGAATTTTTTGGAAATTAGAAATAAAGACAACTTGTCCGCTTGAGCGTTTATTTGCGACTGAGGAACAGAGATCGACACATTTGATTTATAACCGAACAGACATCAACGAGATCGTTTATTTATTAAGTTTATTACTGAGCAGATTTTTCTCTAAACTGAGATTTATAAAGTGATCAAAGTTTCTCCACCATAGAAATTGAACGACATCCGGATCAAGATCCCAAATACCAGACCATTAGGCCACAGAAGCCTACTCCATATCTTAAGACTATGATCCTCCCTTTTGAAGACTATCATCTAACGGACCCCGGATCCCGGTCCGGTAAAAGCCGTGACGGTGAGCGTGGCCGAAGCTACAACCGAGGCCAATCAGGCTAACGTCTGCCAATAACCGTACTGGCCATAGATATTGAGCAACCTGATGTTTGGAGGGAAGAAAGTTTTTTCGAAGTATACCGGATGTAAGGGACAGCTGCCCGCAAACTGATAGGGGGTTTCACCAGGAATTTTTTTCAGGAAATGAAAAAAAAAAAGACTTTTTCATATAAATTGTCTGATCGAGGTGGTCATTTTTGTTGTATGGGAAGGTCAATTTTTTGGCAATACAGCGAGCTTGGTTCCAACTCTCAAGGATACCAGACCGAACTTAGCTCCACGCCACTAATATTATAAAAATATAAACTTTGCGTGATTGTTTGTTTCATACGGTTTAGCTCAATAACTATTACACTTACAAGTTTTTTTAAAAACCTAGAAAAAAAGACACACCGCAGGCCGGAATATTGAGCCTTAACCCTAATCTTTACGTCAAATTTCTATGATCCAAATCAAACCATGGGTGAAATATAATGTTGATAGTTTATATGCTACACCTCAGCCAGTTATTTACCATAATCATATTCAATGTTTTGACAGTTGATAAAATTACTTCATTAAGGAAGAAGTTCCGGTTTGCAATTATTTCTAGATTTGCAAACCATAGAGACATTATAGTTGATGTTCATAGGTGTTATTACTCGTGCGTTACTCAACTTTATCACCAGCATGTTATGTAATGTTTTGTGGTGTATGTTCATATATCATATAATTTTATGTATCAAAACCATGTAGCACGTTAAATTAAGATTAATTACAAGTGCAGATTAGATATTATAAGACGGAGCATCAGATGTAACTATTTTATAATTAAACGGTAAACAACTGTTATTTCATAGTGAATATTTTGTGTGTCTAAGATCACACCTGTCGTGCAATGGTGAGTCAACTCCGAGCTCCTGAGGAAGAGATATATGGTCGAAACGTCGAGGCATAAGCCTTCTCTCAACAAAAACAAGTTTAGTAAGCTTAACTAATAGATACAAGAAGCAAATGGGAATAAACAGCAATGGTCAATGAAGAAATACATAAAAAGCTGCATAAAGGGCGAGACCAAAGTGGAAAGCGTGACCATGACGGACAAACTGGCAAGACGAATCGGATTCTAGCCGAGCCCGCTTATGGCAACAGGTGATCTGTATCGGATCAGGTTCAAGAAAATGTAGAGCCTTGAAAAATTGCTTATGAAGATGGAAAAGAAAGATCCAAGCCATATTTTCTATAATATCGACTGCTTTGAGAACTTTGATTTTATAATCATAAAAACAAGAGTAACCATTTATATTATGGGTTATACTTATTTATATTATGGGTAATAAAATCACAGTATTTATTAGCTATAAACATAAATCATAATAGAACCGACCTAACAAAATTGATCGCCCGGAAGTTTAACTATATTACCACCAAGCTTACCTACCACATCCGGTCTTTACATTGTTGGAATCTACAAGTGAAACATTCTTGTGATGAACCGTAAACATCATTATATTATGTGTCACAGGAAGATAAAAGCTTAATTACAAATGATAGTACACAGATTAGACTCGGAAATAATCTGAATCCATAGGAAGTTAAACAATTACGTAACATGTCACAAAAACATGCAAGACCAAACGCAACACTTGCGCTGGAGAAAGCCGACCACAAGTTAACCCAACAAAGGAATCTGCATTCTATGACATTATAATAAAGCATAATAAAAGAACACTCACAAATGCGATTAAGGAAGCACTGACAATACTTGATGAGTCAATAAAAAGTGTGGGAAATTAACATCGCTAATCGTGCATGCACCGGAAAATGTTTTATAATTTTAATCTTGGTGCTAATTGCCATCATTCTTAATGTTAATAAAGATTAGCAAGCTTCTTAAGTACCTACTACTTTTATAAAAGTTTGAAAGTTTTGCAAGACATTATGTCGTAACTGGAAAGTGTTAGTTAAAACGACCTCCTACTACATTCAGTTTCAACGAACAATGAGAAATAAAGATACAAAAATAAGTTTGACCTTTTTAAGCAGCAAATAAGTGTAGCTATTGCTACATAAGAAGTAGTGTAATAAATACTTCAGACCGTTTGAATCTAATAGAAAGCAATAATGTCAGCCTTGATCAGAATAAACCAAAATAATAGCTAGTAACAGCTAATGAGATCAGACAAGTGGAAGTTGACAACAATAAAAGTGGCTTCAGTAAACAAAAATTGCGTCATACGAGCGTTGAGCTGCTGGAGTGTAATAATTGTCACCCATGCATGAACACAATGTGGTGTGATACTAACCAGGACTCATTGGCTGATTAATGCTCATTATATGGACTATTTTGAACTTTTAGGCCTTGACATAACGACTGTTTTGTTTGACTAAAACTGTGTTTGTGTTGTTTTTAGTTCCGCCCTTGAATGTCCTTCGCGGAACAGGCAAACTACTATTTTCTGTGGCTTTTACAATGGTTTCTGTTGTTTTATGTTGTTATCAGTTGGTGTATTATATAATTTGTAACAATCATACAACATGGTAGAGTCAGATACAGTTTTAATTTTATGAACGAAAATATATCTGTTATTATTATGAGATCTTTATGCCAGCGGCACGGCCAAGAAAGTAAAAATAATTAGGGAGTTGTTTCTTTACAATTTGTTACGAAACTTAGCTCAGAACTCATATCGTCATGCTTTTTAATCATTACATGGATAATTAATGTATCGAATATCTAATGATTTCATATTAATATGGAGTAGAATCCAACTCACAAGGAAGTTCAGAGAAGTGTAAAAAGTAGAATAGCTATTGACAGAACAAAAGATGTTAAACATAAAAATGTACATAACCTTTAGGTCTTTCATGAGGTCTGTGAAAACATTTATGACGATGGGTGTAAGGTTGAAACTCGAACAGATGAGGCTGACGAATGTTAGATAGATGGTATCGAGACAAAGAGGCAGAAGCTCGCACGAGTTCGTCGACCAACGGCAGCTGATTGTTATCAACGGGATTGCTATGCAATTAATGCGAATGTCTTCCTGCAGCCGCTTCTTTGGCGAGGATAAGAAAACAAAACAACTATCGCTCATGTAACGAATGATCTATTCAATTTAAAAGTTGTGATGTGAACGATGCTTGGCGATACGAATAAAAATAGACATAACAATATTTTTTTTATAAAAGGCTCAATTTGAGGTCCAACCTTTCGTATAATGCTTCGTACTTACAATGAAAATAGCTAATGTTCCCATGCCATAAAGTGCTGCTATACAGAGGAATACGGAAATAGCTTGAGCATATCGAATTAGTAAATGTATCAATCAACCTGAACAAATTACATTCGAGGTTAAAAAAGTTTTACTCAGCAAAATCGTTGTTAAAGTGCCATTTTTCCGTAACATCCTGTATTATTTGTAGGTATTATTGTAGTGAATCAGTAGGGCCAATCAGATAAGGTAAATTGTTATAAATGAGCTATTACTCCAAAAACATTTACCTAAATGTTTACTCTAGATACCTCATTGTAAACCAGAGAGTCTGTTATTATGTACGCATTTATGACGATATAAACAACTACGTGAGAAGCGAGGTGTCTGTTCTGGAAATTAAAATATAACTGCATCCAATAAGACAATGGTATTTTACCGTTTCCTCCAGTCTTGGATGAAGCTCCAGTCGAAGAGATCGTCTTCATCCAACACTGTTGCCTCGTGGTGATCCGTTCCTCCTCCCGAATGCACCAGTTCCACTAACTGACGAGCCCTCTCAAAATTCCCTTCGAACTCAACCACCAGAAATCCATCGGAACTCATAGTCCCAAACACATCCTTCTTGTACGTTGCATCGTTTATCGTCACCATCTCCGAAGTCGTAGCCTTGCTGTCTTCGGTTTGGACTTCAGCGTAAATAGCTTCCGGCACTTCCACTTCGGATATAAGCTGCTGTGTTCCACCCTTATCAACTTCTCTACTGAGGCCCAAGTTTCCTGTTTCCTCCAACAATCGATTTGCATAAATAGCTTCTTCCTTAGGAGGTGTCTCTTCTTTTTTCTGTTCTTCTTTCTTTTGTTCATTATGTTTACGGATAATTGAGTCTCCAAAGTATATCACAACTTTATTGTTGTTCTGTGTTATTTTGTTTGCAAATGCGCCCTCTGAAATGGGCATGTTTCCCTTCTTATTTTTTTCTTGTGATAGTCTTTGGGCTAGTTCCTCGTAGCAAGGCGGTCGACTGCTGTAAATTTTCTTTTCAGACACCGATCCTTTACTAGCTTCATCTTTCTTCTTTTCAACACTTTGATACACTGGTGGCCGACAACAATCATCGTGAGTATTCCACGATCTAGGTTCACTATAAATATGTTCTTCAGGCGAAGACGTTTGCGGCAGCGGAATGTATTTCTCATGAACGTTTTTGTTATTGGGTGCCTCATTTTTCCTGAAATTTAAAACACTGCGTCGAGCTTTATTATCTAGCACTTCGATGTTATTGTTCTTCTTTGCACGAGAATTTCCTAAAATTCTAAATAGCGGCTTACTTTCAGCCTTGACTCTGTCGGTACTTGGAGCCCTTCGCATCCCGAAAGGGCCCATTTCTTCCTCCGAAGGGTGTGGATAGAGCTGTTCGCAGCTGGTGGATTTATGGGTGGCGATGCGGTTCTTAGAAGGGTTCATGGGTTCTCTGTTTTGCCAATGTCTAACGGAGAGTCGAGCAGCTCCACGAATAAATTTCATGGGCTCCCAGGCTTCAGCTTTCTTAAGAATGAAGTTGTCACACATCTTGTTAGGCGGCTTCCGAGCGTCAGCGGCGCGGCAGGACTGGAGTTCGCGGCAAAGAAAGCACGAGCATCGCGCAGGGCACAGCATGTCGGCGGCGGTGTGCCGGCCGCACTGCGCGCGCGCACTCGCCGGCGCGCCCCGCTCACGCGCCTCCTCAACACCATTGTTTTCGCTGCCCCGCTACAATGGCGACCTGCGCCGACGCAGCCATCGACAAGTGCTTCACGGATTAATGGTACCGTTTGGCAAAACATTGATGTCATAGTCGTTAGCCCCGTATCTTAAGCGTTGTTTTATTGCCATCTGCTGCATGGCCTTCATGATTGATGTGTTCAAAAATGCTTTAAGTGCTTCTGGCAATTATCAACTAAGTTGAGTGTGTTGTAAGAGCCAGTCGTAAAATATTAATAGTTACAGTTACGGATCTGATCTGCACTTAGAGTGGGGTGAATGAAACCATAAGTTCGTACACTAAATATAGAGCAAGTACAAGGTGCAGGCAATGCAAATATTGAAATAACCGTTCGATTTACATCCCGCCGCGCTGCAGTAGTATCCAAATACTGGTTACGGATAATAGACTCTCTTGTAGGATACAACCACATAAATATTTTTTTTTTAAAACAGGCATAGATACTTCACTGCAGTCCTTTGGTGGGTGAACGCCAGTTGTCGTACCACCACACCACGCTTTGCAGGCGGATTTGGTTTATTTTCTTTCGAGCGACACCCTCGAAAGAAAATAGGATGGTGCTTTTTTCTGACCCAAATCTATTGTAATACCTACATGAAATAAACAGCATATTCCCCGAAAACATTTCTAACTACCTAACAGTTTAAAAATTGCGTAGTGTCATGTTTAATTGCTGCTATGGCACAAACCTAACGAATCCCAAAATCCACCGTAACCATAATGAAGCTTACAAAAATTACATACATCTCCGTAATATTACATTCAAACACGCAGAACAAAACAAAGTCTTTCCCACGAATCTGCGGACCGCCAAGAATTTAAAAATATGTAATTAATAAGTAACAGTTACTTTCATTGCATAAAACACTCCCCGAGTATTGTTTAGCGTTCACAATTATAAATAGTTTCCCATCCCAAGGCTGATCAGAGAAAGTCCTTTTAATTCAAGTTTACTTGCTCTTGCCCATTGTTCGCGCTTTTCATGTGGAAATTACTAAGAAAACGACAGGGTTGTCCATAGAGTAAAACATAATGGTTTGTGAAATAGAAAACAACGACAGCACTAAAAATTCTTGTAAATAGAGAGCATATTTATTTTATCGTTTTCTATTAATAAACTACCCATATGCTACTGATGTTTTATTGTGTAATAATATGAAAATATTGATATGTAAAAAAAACATCTCATAGATGCGATCTTGGACGCGATAAATATGACACTCTGACGCTCTAACTATGATCTTTCTTTGATTGATTAGATACTATTTATGATGTTAGTCACTGTCATATTAATATTATACTACCTATTATTTTAGACAGATTTTAGACGTGGTGATACTACTGTAAGGGGACAGCAGCGTACCGAAAAGACGTGGCGGAATGACCTTTCGGTCGTTTTCGCCCTGCCTACCCATTAGGGATAAAGGCGTGATTTTATGTATGTATGTACCGAAAACTGAAGGGGGTTGCTCAGTTAACGCAACTGTATAACACTATCACCAGAACACAAAAATGACCACCTCGATCAGACAATTTCTAATAAAGCCATTTTTCTAAAATTTCCTTAAAGAATTTACTGGTGAAAGTTGTTCAGTTTCATTGACTGAGCAACCCCTATCAGTTTTTGGTACGCTGTCCCTTTCACCCCATATACTAATATACGGCGGCTTGCATAGGTTGTCTTGCAAACAAATACATAATTTTAAGATACCCACTTTAATGTTTTGTTTTTCATAAACTACTATTCGTCTATCCACTCTACTTCTTCCAAAATACTTGTAACTTGTTAATGTGATAACAGATGTTATAAAATACGATTGCAGGGATAGAAATCCAATGCTTCATGCAGTTTGCATTTGCAGTTGTGCGTCACATATGGCCACTATGGCCAGTGCACTCGAAAAAAAAATACTTTCAGAACTGGATATTCGACGCGCATTATTTAGTCATTTGCGGTCGACATTCCGCTACTGTATTGCAGATCGCCCGCGGACATCCTAAAAAACTGCGCAGGATTTCGCAAACTGGATTTATCGAGTCGTTCCCCAACTGATTCACAGTCACTCATTAGCTCGTCCCTTCAGGGCGAGTTGAGGAAAATCAAAATAAGTAGATATTATTATTATTTCTGTTCCCCAGCTCGTCCCAATCCTTCATCGTGTTTACTTTTTGGGTAAATGAAAATAATGGACATTTCATAAAAGGCTACTTAATAATTCTAATCATCATCTCTATTATATCACAATATTATTTTATATTTATTCATACCTAATAATTATAGAATCATACAATTATTACAAACTAGCTGGTGCCCGCGACTTCGTCCGCATTGAAGTATGCGAAAGTAATAAATAAGTTTTTAAATCACAGAATTTCTCTATCTTGCCCGCTGTAGCTAGAACAAACAATTGCTCAGCGCTACTCACTCGTGACGTGAACATGCAACACACAACTGGCCGAAGCAAAAGCATTTGGATCTTTGATCCACCCCAGCAGCCTTAAGAGTTTGACCTTGGGATTTGTTGATGGTCATTGCTAAGCAGAGGCTTTTAGGAAACTGTGTGCGCTTAAATTAGAACGGGAAATTGTTGGAAATGAGTGGAATTCTTAGTATAAAAACAGTTTTGCCCGTTCTACATCCAGTAAGAATCTAAGCATTCTTTACTGATTTTTGTGAGATTTTGTCGTTTTCGAGGCATTGCTACTTACAATAAAGTAACTTACCTACTTTAAAAACAACAACAAAGCAACAAATAACCAAACCGCAAAGAATAACCCGAAAAAAAAAAATATCAAAATCGGTTAAAAAACAATCGAAATTCAATTTCCTGTCTACCCCCTAAGTCATTTCGCGTGATTATTTATATCCTTGTTTACTGTCCAGGTAAAACTCTGTCAGATAAAAAAAGTCCTATCAAAATCAGTCCAGTAGTTTCTGAGATTTAATTTCCTGCCTACCCCCTAAGTCTATTGGCGTGATTATTTATATCCTTGTTTACTGTCCAAGAAAAACTCAGTTAAATGAAAAAAGTTCCATCAAAATCCATCCAGTAGTTTCTGAGATTCAATTGCCTGCCTACCCCCTAAGTCGATCGGCGTGATTATTTATATCCTAGTTTATTCTCTAGGTTATACTGAGTCAAATAAAAAAAATCCCATCAAAATCGGTCCAGTAGATTCTGATATTAGCCCGGACAAACAGACAGAAAGACAGACAGACAGACAGACAGACAAAAAATTCAAAAAAAATATTTTTGGGATCTATTACGTGTAAGAAGCCCCCTCAATGCATTTTTTTTTTTAAATATTCAATGTACAGAATTCACCTACTTTACAGTTTTATTATATGTATAGATATTTTAAAGGTGTACTTTACTTATCAAACTCAACAACTATTTCCATTATACTAGACATTTGACATGTTCATATTTACTTAACAACATGCCTTAAATAAAAGCATAATAAAATAATTTGACTTTTTTTGTGATGGTACTTTTGCTATTTAATGTAGAAAATAATCGTCAGGGACAATAAAAATTGTTCTGGTTTTCCTCAACTCGTCCTAAGGACGAGTTAACAAGTGACGAGTTGGGGAAAGACTCGATTTATCGGCATGGCGGAATGCGCGAGCGCTCGGCCCTCGACAGTGTAATGCCGATGTATCGCCTTATCGGACAGACCAGACAAATGCCCGCTAATTGGTCTGTGAACAGGCCGGCCCAAAAACTATACAATGTCTTCTCTGTTTCACAGAGTTTCCGCCAAAATGTGGATCGTTTTTATGTAAAATCTAGAAAAGGTTCGTTTTGTAAGTCGCGCGCTATGCTTCCCTTTTTCAAATAATATCAAAGCAAGGCAAAAAGAACAGTTTACTGTATTTATTTTCACAAATAATTTCTTCCAAAAAGTTTGTCGGAAATATTTTGTAGTAAAATGTATATTGACTCGTGCTGTAACTAAGTTTGCCAACATGTGGAGAACTTTCAAATACTTGGATAGGTGTTGGACAAAGCTTATCGATAAGTTGTCAAATAATTTTAGCACATCAAAGAAATATGACCGTGACTTTGAACAGACTTTGAATAAGTCTACTGGCGTATAATTCAGTTCCCCACCGATTTGCTTGCTCAACCCGAGTCCAAGAGTAAGTCTGTATGTCTATCTAGGCCATACACTCTGACATAATGGATAGTTGTGTTGTCCGTCCGTTTGATTCATTCCGCGACAGGCTAACGGGCCAAATAACTTGCGAGCCTCGAGTGCTGACCCATATTAGCATCTGCAACAATCTGCATAATTTAATACGGCTGGGAATTTGTTCTTTGTCCGTCAAATTCCGAAGTGGCGGTATCCGTGAGCGTCGCATTCCGATTCAGGCACGGTAAATAAATTTACGAAAAGGGGGCATTTATGTGTGCTAAGTTTTTTTTCACATGAGATATAAAAACATACATACTTAGGTATTTTATGTATACCTACTTAATACATGATTCTTATTTCGCCGTAGCACCTGCGTAGCATCTCGTAGCTGCTATAATCTAATTGAAGAGACGCCTCATTTCTTAGAGTAGAGTATAGAAGAGACACTACATTAGCCATTCTTTTCTATCCCTGTTACCTCCTCAGCCTAGGCCTCAAGATCTCAATTGAATTGGCCCCGTATATAGCATGGCGCATATGCTAAGATCGCAAAAGGTTGCTGTGTGAGTTTTACCCCGTGGTTTTACCAAATTGTTACCATAATCACCGCCTCATTACTGTAGGACTATAGATTGCTTTAATGTCCATATTACCTCCTCGGCTTAGGTCTGAGGATCTCGATCGGCTGCGGCGCGCGGCGCACAGGCCAGGCGGCGCACGCGCAGCCTTCGCCGCCCGCGGTCAGCGGCGCCGCCTCCGCGCGCGCCGTGCATGCATCCTCACTGCAACAACAATAATATGTAGTGTTAGAACGGGTGCATCTTGCCGGCTTCTTTACCCTACACCAGTATTTCGGCCCGTTAATGCTGCAAGACGGAAAGGACCATGTGGTGGTTAGTGAGCTATTTTAAACACGCAGAATTGCGAAGTATGGAGTTGGTACTTCCCCCTGCGGGCTTTAGTCGAAACTTATCAGACGTGGATGAAATCAGATTTTTGTGAGACGTTGATGATCTATGCCTTCAGTGAAAGGGATCATCGAATGTATTTCCATCTTATAAAAAATAATAAGTACTACGAAATTATTTATAAGTTTAAGGCGACCTAAGTACTTATTTGGCGTGATCGTCAAACCTGTCCACATTTATATACGATTCTCCAATTAATACGCATCCATTGTACACTAAGCCCATGAGACTACACATTCTTGGCCCCTGCAGAAAAGGGATCTACATCTAATCTGCAATGTGCCGCACGTGCGCCTGCGCAGACAATGGGCCCCTGTGGCGCGCAAGTGGGACGCGTCTGTTGAGACAGCCCCCCTTGTGCCTCCAGGGAAGCTTCCACCGGTACTCTAATCTCATCAACTGTTCCATTAAACAGCTCATTGAATACGGCTTTATGTTAATTAGAAACTGACTTTGATGTGCCAGTGTCAGGGATATAGGTTTTTAAACTGCAATTACATCCCATTGTCTTTAACGGTCTAGGAAATCCGTCGTTTAAACTTAAAAGTGTCCGCCAAGAGAACAAGGAAACTCAATCGCAGATCTAGATTTAAACGAATTCTCAATGATTATGTATCTATTGCAATACAAATTCATAGCTAGTTTATACACGACATGTTGAATCATAATCTGCAATTTGTTGTCACCGTTGAACAATAACGATTGAGACAGAAAGTAAAACTGACAAAAACAGACCATTGTTTCGCACTGCATCGTTTGTTCGCGCTATTCATCCACGAACCAATGATAGAGAAACAATCGGAAAGAAGCTGAGCCCAAACGCAGTGAAATGGCACGCGACGGTGCCCACTGATGCCTGACGCTGGAGGGATCAGAAGCTCATAAAGGAACAGACAGTCTCCCGACTCTAGCTCTTGCAGTGGTGGAAATAAGCACTGACCGAAGCCAAATATGAAGCTGTACTGACTGGACTGTACATGCATTGTCTCGGTCACAGACGATCGGACATCGAGGCGTGGCTTCCTCGCGCACCCTTCCATGCGAAGTTGTGCATCAGGAAGTGCAATTGCTGCGTAGGGAAAGTTAAAAGTGCTACTATATCTGCACGGTAATAATAGAGATGTCGAAGAATGACACCTTCCTTATTCATTCGGAAATTGTAAAATAAACGTAGTGCTTGACATCAAAGGTATTCGATCTGTGCTGATGGATTAAAATGCCAGTTACGATTCCCGTTAATGTCACTAAACCAAGCAAAGAATGAGGATAAAAACGCAAAGCTAATTGCAGATGGCGCCACCAGCGAGTGTTCCAAAAGAGACCAATGAGAAGACGCAAAACTGATATTGACATTGACATTGACACATTACTGACCAATCACAGGAAAAAGGAACACTCGCTGGTGGCGCCATTTAGTTCCCAGTTTTTCTCCCCATAGGCAGCACCCTGCGAATGTAAAATTTCGCATTGCAATTAATGTGAACCAGCTGGCCTCATGTGGCCAATATGGATATAGGGAGGATATGTCTGTTCACCAGTAGAGTTTCTGCAGTACCTCTTATATTTAAGATACTGGTACCGATTCCTTGAGTACACAACTTAACTAAATCTTGACAAAAAAAGAAAGCCGTCCCCTGTCTGATCTCTCATGATAGAAAATAACAGGTAACGATTTTAGTCAAGATTTGTGTGCGCCTACGAATTGCCCCCATTCTCATCTAATCGACTTGATGCTGGAATATTTACCTAAACAAGGACTCTACCTGTATACAAAAAAAACATTCAGCATTCCTTCGTCGCAAACTGACATTTTGGAGTGATGGTCAGTCCGAATGCGCCAAATTGCATGTTGTACGTATAATCAGAGCCCGCGTCATCGTTATTATCGTTCCACAAACGTTCAGTCAGACCGGTCCAACCAGCCCTCCTGCTATCCCTCATAATCAGCGAGATTATCAGCATTTCTGGATGATAAACGTTTAATTTCTATACGGTCTTACACAGACTATAATGTTTCTGTATTAGTTTCACCGTTTAGGTCTTTTATGTACTCATACCTTACAATACAACTTCTAATAAGACGACATAATAAGTACAAAATATTTATCGTATAACTTAAATTAATGATTAAATTAGCTAGGAGCACACCAGAACAAAACTGAATTACTAAATTTATCCTGTGGCGTTTCACTTTCATCCGAGAGCTAAAAATTTCAGGTCGAGTTTCGAAAAACCTCTCAAAATTATAATAATTATGATAATTTAAATTCGTATTTGCATAATAATTATTTATGATCAATGAGCTGCCAATGCACATTACAAGACTAGACGCTCAGGCATTTCCTATAGTAGGTAAAGACGATAAGACGCCGCCGCCGGATGCCATGGGGTAATTAGCCAGCCTGCCCACCATCACTCACACATAGCTGCAAGTCCTGAACAGTTTTGTAATATTGTAGTTCGCTTTTGGATGCCTAAGGCGTTGTTTACTAATTAAGGTCTAGATTTCTCGCAGGACAGGACTTAGGTAGTTAGTTTAGTTTCTCCCTAGTAATAGGTAGCCTACTTCAACAAATACATACCGGCCTTTTAACAATATATTTTCTTAGGTTAGTAGTCTGTATTGAAACCAAGATTGAACCTCCATGATTGAAACCCATTCCAAGACTTGTTTATTTAGGATACTTTAGTTTCATAACTTTCTTAATTTGAGAGTTACGAAATCGGTTGGAGTACTAGCAAAGTCAGTTGTGTTGTGTGTGTTCGTTTCATTTATAAACCTACCAATGACAAAATAACGAGCTAGATTAACAATGGACTTCCCCAACTCGAGTTTAGGTTAACGACTTGACATTAACGTAGCTACATGAATTGCTGCAGCACTATAACTCTTGGCCGCATGCGCCGACTGCAGTTCCAGTAGCTATGGTTCATCAATCAACTTCGGACAGACGAGAGCTTAGAGTGGCTAAGTTATCATTTAGAACAGGGGAGACTGTAGAGAGGTCTTAGGCTCGTATTTATAAAGCGATCTCAAGATTGAGAGCACTCAATAAGTGCGGATTTGACAGGTAATTTTGTACTGGAATGACATTTCTGATACGAACTCAAACTCGCTGTCACTCTTGAGAGCTGATTATAAATACGGGCCTTAAATACTTCTGTGG